>PVJC01005011.1:0-60994 GCA_004026665.1 Murina feae
AAAAGAATGTCAATGGGGCCGACACAGTGAACAAGGCAGTAATGTCCTCCAGGACTGGGGGCTGGTGGGTGAGCGAGTGGTGCCTTCGGGAAGCTGCACACCAGGGACTCGGCCACCTCCCACAGGTCTTGGTGGGAACAGAGGAGGAAAGACGTGCACGGCTCTGCCAGGTGGTCGAGACATCCCTCCATGCCACGCAGACGTGGGCGCAGGGGCTGTGCTCCCAGAAGCCTCTGCAGCAGGGACCCCACCTCTGCTTTGCATGTCTCTCCCCTTTTTGAAAAACCATTTTTATCTTGGCATCAAAGAGGTACAATTGGCACTGCTGTGTCAACGTAGATACACGCCCTCCCCTTAGATCTCATTTTCACATTAGAGTCACAAACCAGGCTAAATGTAAAAAAGCAAAATGTGTCTGGCCTGATAGCTGGCTCCACGTGCAATGGAAAAAGCCAAAAATAAACACTGTGAGCTGATGACATCCGTACCATCCACGGGCATGCTGCCCAGCCTGGGGCGAGAGCGAGCGAAGGGTGCGTAGCCCACCTTGCACAGAGCGCGTCGTGGGTTCTACAGCTGCCGAGGGCAGGGGTCCTCCTGACAGTGTGGTCCTCTGCCGTGGGAGCTGCCCTCGGGGCACCGTGGACCTCCAGGGACAGGGCGAGCGTGATGTCCGTCACTCAAGCCTCCCTAGTTCTCGGAGAATGCCGGCCGCCCCCTTTCCTATGCTAGTCTGAGAACCACTGCCCACAAGCGCAGGGCTGTATTCTGCAATTCCAGTTTTTCTATCCATTGTTTCTCTTGTTATCCAAGGGAGGTGAGTCTCCCTCAGACGCTCTGTGGGATGAAAATGGCTGCTGTCTGGATGACAGAAGTCACAGCGATGCTGATGGCGTTTGTTCAGGGAGGAGCTTGCGCTAATTCTATGGACAGGAAGTGAGGACTGGAGAGCCGGAGGTGGGCTTTCCCTCCTGCACGATGGCCCCCAGCAGCAGCCAGCTGGGCGCTGTCTTCACTTTGCCATAACTAACTCTCTACTTTGATTGAATTTTTTTCTGGGAATCAGCTTCGAATTGACATTCTCTTCTTTATCTTTTTACTCAAATTCATCAGAAACCATACAGTTATTTGTGTTGGTTATGTAATTTTTTACTTAAAGCACATGATGGTAGGTATAAGCCAGTAACATGTTTCAAACATGTCATCTCTGCTCCACGGAGAGTGCCCCATGGACAACGGGTGAAGCCACGCAGCTCTGGGGGCTGCAGCCCAAGGCGGCCGTCACACAGACCACGTGCCCTATGCTCACGTCCAGCCCTCTGGAGCTTTGGGGCAACCAATGACTCCCAGGTCTCAAAGTAAGTGATCTTATTCCACCCATCAATGGAATATCTCTTTGTATATTGCCAGGATTTTATTTGGAATTAGAGGCCCGATGCACAAAATTCATGCAAGGGGCTCAGCCCCACCCCCACGGCGGCTGCCTCTGCCTTGGCCCTCCCGCCTGCCATGGTGGTCACCTTGGTCCTTGCTCCAGCTTCATCTGGAAGATCGTCTGGTCTAATTAGCATATTATGCTTTTACTGTTATAGATAGGATTGCCTGGAATGTTTTGAACATTTTGTCTACATACAACATACACACAGAAAATAATACAACCACATACCATGTATGGGAATTTCATCAGGACAGGGGTCTGTCTTGCTTGCTGCTGCATCTTCAGTACCTAGAAAAGTGCCTGGTATGTAATAGATCCTCAATAAATGCGAATGAATTCAGTATGTGAGTGGGTGGAGGAATGAAATGGGGTTTCTCCCTTCATTCTTGTGTTGTTGTTGTTGTTTTTCAATCTTCAATCTCCAGGCCACACTAGGGCTACACTAATCCTTTAACATGCAAAGTGACTGTGTCACCCTCTGTCTTAGAAGGGCTTAGTCACTCTTCCTGGCCATCTCAATGTGGTAGAATTGCATCCCACCCACCCGAATCCATAAGTTAAAGCCCTGATCCCCAATGTGATGGTATTTGGAGATGGGGGCCCTGGAGAGGGAATCAGGCTTAGATGAGGTTCTGAGAGTGAGGCTCCATGATGGGAGTACTGTCCTTATAAGACGAGGGAGAGAGACCAGAATACTCTCTCCAGCACGTGAGGACGCAGGGAGCAGGCAGTTGGCTATAAACTATAAACCAGGAGCCAAGTCTGCAGGCACCGTGATCTCGTGTTTCCAGCCTGTAGGACCGTGAGGAATACACGTCCATTGTTTGAGCCGCCCGTCTGCTGTACTCTGTTATGGCAGCCTGGGCAAAGACCTACAAGAAATTCAGCCCCTTTACCTGTAAGTTGCACCTGCACCCTTCAGTCCCTTCATGCTGAGTGTTTCTGCATTTTCTTAGACCCTCAAAGCTCTCTTCTCTTCAGCATTTCCACATGTTGTTCCTTCTGCCTGGAATGCTCTTCCTCTGCTTGTCACGTGGCCAACTCCTTCCTGGCTCTGTTTACTTCTCACATCTAAGTGATGCCTTTCCTGATCACCATCTTCCCCTACCACCCTTTCTCTGTGCACCACAGCACTGCTTGATTGCCCCTTTGTATCAGCCAGGATGGGCGAGTAACAAAATAACCCTGTGACCTCAGTCACTTCACACAATCAAGGTCTATTTCTCATTTGAGCTACATGTTCAAAAAAGTTCAGGAGGGTCCTCATTCCCCATCATCAGCCAGGGATCCAAGCTGTGGAGGCTCCACTTCTGGACACAGCTAGGAATAGAGAGAGTGTGGAGAACTCACTGCTGCCCTACCTGCTTCTCACCCAAAGTGCCACTTTGTCATTTTGCTCACAGTCCATTGACCAGAAGTAAGTACCTGCCCCACCCTAACTGGGAGGGAGATAGAGAAACATATGAACCTCCCTTGTGTGCCCAGGAAAAGGAATTGGAATGGTCTTGTCATAGCCCATTATGGATTGTTCCGCATGACATGTAACTGCCTGTTTTATGTTTATTCCAGACTGATGTTCCTCTGTTCCCCATATTTCAGATGCCCCCTGCCCCAGTTTTACCCTTGGTTCCGAGCATAGTGCCCTCCTGGATGGACCATGAAGGTAGGAGAAGGATCCACCTATAGCAGCAATCACGTGACCCGCTCAGCCTGCATCTCTGAGCAGACTGTCTGCATTCCTCGTGGAGCTCTGAGTTCTCTGATGTCCTATGATTCTGTGCCAACTACGATGGGTCGTTTCTTCGTCCATCTCCTCCCAGGTCTGCCAAGACATCAGAAAATGCTGAGCACCTATGGAAAATCCAGAACGCACTCTGTCTGTTTTGTCTGTTTTTCATTTGATGTTTGTGCTGTTTTTTTGGTACAATAAACAAGGTAAAAGCAACGAAGTAAACAGTGTGAGGTTGAAAGAGTTTTTAACAAATGAACAATGCCTAACTCTGTTCTGTTTTGAGAATGTGAATCTTTAGTTTACACTGATAGCTGAAAAACACGGCACTTGGATGGCGGCCAGTTTTCCAGAGTGAATAAGCACCTCGAAAGGGACAAATATTTTTCACAGACTGTCAGCGAAATGGAGGCTCAAATATTTTTAAATAAATACGTAAAAAGGGGAGAAAGAAAGAGAAGAGAAGGCACGGAGACTCTGCTGACCTTCAGTTTCCAAATGAGCTTAAAACAAGTTTTTCTACTTATGTTTACTGCTTCCAAAGAAACAAAGCCTTTTAACTCTTCTGTGCTGCCATTCCCAGAAGAAGCTTTTCTAAAATGCTACTCTTGAGATTGAACAAGGGACAATACTCATTAGGCCTCTATTTCCTCATCTGTAAAACTGAGATAATTATAATTCCTCATTCACAGGCTAATTATGAGAACTAAATGAGTTAGTGTATTCAAAGGCTTAGACCAGAGAGTTCTGTATAAGTGTTACTATCACCCTGTCATTACCATCATCACCACCACCATCATCATCATCAATGTCAACATCATCATCACCATCATCATCACTACCACTGTCACCATCATCGCCATCATCATCACCATCGTCACCATCATCGCCATCAATGTCAATGTTATCATAACCACCACCATTGCCATCATCATCATCACCACCAACATCACCATCATCACCCTCATCATCACCATCACCATCATTATCACAACCAGTCTCACCACCACCACCATCACCATCATCATCATCAGTAGTCACAAACCTTATCTGATGGAGGCAATGAAAGTAGATTTCAGGCACTAGATAGTGACTGTTGAGTGAGGGGTAAGCTTGACTGCTGACCATGGGCCGAAAGTATCAGTACATTGCTATTGTCCTGCCTTTCACCCCAATGAGGCACAGGACTTGGTGTCTACATACCCCATACACCCATGCATTTGACTTTCTTCTGAAAAGTCCCTACATTACTTCTGCTCTGCTGTGGCGATTGTGACACAAAGGCAGCTACTTGGCTGGAAATTCTCAAGAATTTAAGCAGTATCATCATCCTTCTTTTTTATTTTTTTTTAAATCCTCACCCAAGGATATGTTTTTGTTGATTTTTAATTTTTTAGAGAGAGAGGAAAGGAGAGAGAGAAAAAGAAAATATGGATAGGAGAGAGAAACATCCATCAGTTGCCTCCCATATGCTCCCTGATCAAGAATCAAACCCACAACTTAGGTATGTGCCCTGACCTAGAACCAAACCCTCAGCCATCTGGTGTACCAAACAACACTTCAACCAAGTGAGCCACCCAGCCAGAGCATTGCCAGGCTTGCAGAATGCTAACCATGTGGCCTCTGGGAGCAGCAGTAGAAATAGCGTCTCAGTATGTCCCAGTTGATCCCGGTCAGCCCTGCTTTCTGCCTGGTCTCTCCACAGTGCCTTCTCTCATTGCAGTAACGTTACAATTTGAAAACTACATTATATGATCACCGTGCTTCCTGTGTTCTTTTTGCTCATCTCTATTTCCTAACTTCCGATAGGAAACTTATAATAAAGAGAGTAAAGCAATGCAAGTGACAAAGCATCACCTCAGGTACTACCTTCTCTGGGGAGGGTTTCCTGCTACCCAGCCTGGGTCACTCAAAACAGGGTCTCACCCGGCTTGGCATCCCCAGCCTTGTTCCTTGCCTAACACATGGCAGGAGGGCATTATATACTGTCTCTCCAACATTCTTCCCTGGAATGTTCTCCTCTCTCTTCCCTAAGATTCAACAGAAAGTTGAACAGCCACCCCTAGCTATTTGGGTCATGGTGGTCCTCCTGACCACGGTGATTAATTAAAACACTTCCAACATAGACATAACACACCTAGCTCTCCCCCTGGGATGCTGTCTCCTTTGGTGGGAAGTGAAAAGCAAGGCTTGCTCCCATCACAGGAGGACTTGGACTAGCTCTGCCTGCTTGGTGTTTGCATCTGATGAAAGAACCATCCATGGAGAATCAGAAAGAAATTAACCCAGGAACCACGCCCAGGACTGACTTGCAGCATCTGCATTTTTATATCCCATGGAGTTTAAATAAAGTCCTGCCTGTCTGGGGAGGGATTTTGTTTCCACCCACCTTTGAACTACCTTAAAATAATAAAGTGCCCGCTTTGGGCAGGTTGGCCCAGTGGGAAGATTGACCTTATTTCCATTCTCCTTTCCTGAGCAGGGGCGACGCTGCAATCAGATGAGAGACGAGAGTTCCCGCTGTTGCGGCGACCCACTGGAAAAGGAAGCTACTGGACATTTCCTCTCCACATTGTCTTTGTGCAAGGTTACAAGTAAGGAATATTTGTCCTGGATTGTTTTTCCTTCCTTGGATGCCAGCAAAAACTTGCTAAGTTCAAGAGAAATTGAGAAAAAAGCCTGTATTATTAAATTTTAATGGACAGTCATGTTCAAACAAACCAGAGTGCCTGACAATTTACCCCCTACCCTAGTCGCACATCTGCCCTGCAGCCATAGCCACCCACAATCCTCAAAGCATGAGTACAGATTTTAGATGAGTTGATGCTCATGCTTAAAACCCTTTAATGTGCCCGGCCAGTGAAGCGCAACAATGGAGTGTCAACATAGGAACCAAGAGGCCACCAGTTCGATTCCCGGTCAAGGGCACATGCACAGGTTGCAGGCTCAATCACCAGTAGGAGGCATGCAGGTGGCAGCCAATCAATGATGTCACTCGTCAATGTTTCTATTTCTCTATCCTTCTCCCTTCCTCTCTCTCTAAAAAATCAATGAAAACATATTTATTAAAACAAACAAATAAACAACAACAACAAAAAACCTTTAATGCTCCCATTGCCTGGGGAGTTTCTTTACCCAGAATCACCTCTGCATTTGCTGTTGCTCCTCCCTGGAACGTTCTCCTCTCTCTTCCCTAAGGTCTGGCTTCACTGGGAATTTCTGAGACACCTTTCCTGGTCATCCCACGCCATGGCCTGTGTCACCGCATGCCTACACACTCTTTAATCATCTTTTCTGCTTATTTACTTGTTAATTTTCCGTATTCCCCACCTGGAAGGTGAGTACCATTCATGTTATTCATCATTGTAGCCTTATTGCTGATGAATGAAAGTTAGATCATAGTTTAAAACGTTCCCATTCTTAAAGATGCAGTGCTCATTGCTTTGCAGGAGACCATGCTGGGCAGTCTCCAAGTTCCTTTCCATTTTTGTAATTCCAACACTCAGGTCAAAAGCTCATTTAAAACCACCTTTTCTCTCCTTCTGACTTTACAATATTAGACTCCAGTTTTGTCTTCCTCAGTAGATAGACCTCCCCCAGAACTCTCCCTACACCGTCCCATGTATTCAATGCACAAATATTTATTGTGCCACAGCCAAATGCCAGCACAGCACTTAGTGGGGGGTCAGCCGTGAACAGCCTCATCTCAGACAAGCAGGCCACCCCGTGAAGTACAGATGCAAGGAGAGAAGGGTGCTAGGGATTTCACCGGTTAGGGGTCTGCCCTCTCATCACCTTGCCTCCTATTCTAGACTGAGTTAGGGTCTTCTGAGTAGTACCCAGAGCTTCTTCTTGCTAATTTTCCCAAGTTATTTCCTTGAGTTTAAGACACTATCCTTCATTCCAACTGGGACCATATAGAGCTTCTTCCAGGCCAGAAAGCTACTGTGTGGATCTGTCTACTTAAAATAGATCATCCCGCTGCTTGAATAGTCAACAGTTCCATCCAGTGCAAGGGCCAGGGCAATGGTTAAGTCATGGCTGCCTTCGGGGGGAGCTAAAAAGCAGACAGAAAGTGGATGATTAGGAGGGGAGGGCTCAGTTAATGAAACCAAGGAGGAAACATCCATATCATATATTTCTTCTTGTATTCATAGTCAGTTTAACCAAGGGCCCTGCATAGAAGTATTAGATGCTCTGAAATCAGTGCCTAGTGCCCTATCAGAGAGACCCAGCTTCTGACCCAATACATCATGTACACACCCATACACTCATACATAAAATCACACCCGTACACGCTCATACATTCACATACACTCACACACTCTTTACAAGCACTCACATATGCACACTCACACATACTCATATATTCACATACACACACTTTTACCAGCACTTATACTCACACACACCTACACTTCTCACATACCATTATCACATATTTGCACCCAAACACATCCTCACGCTAATAAAGACAGTCACACACACAAACTCATGTGTACACACACACACACACACACACACACACACCAGTGTGCTCTCTCCAGGAGATATCATCAAGCCTAAGTCCACGCCCATCTTTTTTCAATCTCTAAAAAGCTGCATTTACTAAAATAAGCAAAACATGTGAGGTATGGCATCCACCTTGTTGAACGCTGGCTTTTATTGGTCAACCGGTAAATCAAAACACATGGAAAAGTGCTACATTTAGGAACACACTGCGACTGTATTACTCCCCATTTTATTGGTTCATCTCTAATCGGAACCAGCTGGTAATAAAGAACAGAGTTCATGGGAATCCACCCTTTGTTGAAAGCGAGGCGAGGGTGGATGCTGGAAGCCGATGAGCACAATGAAAACAGCTGTAATTGACTTGTGAGGTCAGGCTCTGGGTAGAACTCAGGGACAGAGGTGACGCTACAGCTGGTGCATAAAATGCTGGGCTCCTGGTTACTTATAAACGTGCAAAGAGGAGCCAAAAGCACCTAGTTATGAGGCTCCCCCCAGTGTCTTCCCCTGCTGACCTGTCTCACACAGTTGCTATGGACTGCTTGTTGACATTAAACCCAGTAATTATAATGATGACATCCCTGATGGTAGTTATGATGACGATGCCATGGTGGTGGTGAGATTATGATGATTATAATGGTGATGGTGATGATGTAATGGTGATGATGATGGTGGTGGTGGTGATATTGATATTGATGATGGTGGTGGTGGTAATATTGATATTGATGGTGGTGGTGGTGGTGGTGATGATGATCGTGGTGGTGGTGATGGTGATGATGATGACGATGGTGATGGTGATGAGGTAGTGGTGGTGGAGATGATGGGCATCATGATGGCTACAGTCAGAAACTTCAGTCTGCACAAAGGTCAAGGAACATTTCCACATCAAAGTGCTGCAACATTAATGCTGCAAGAATTGCAATCTTCACATAAACTGAATGATTTTCCTTATTTAAAATAGCTTTCCTATTTTAAACAACCCCCCCCCCCAAAAAAAATGAATTCTAGAGCTGGAACATACACACTCGCCCCTCCAATTCTCTTTCCTGTCTCTAATCAGCTTCATGTGTCCACCCTTTGGAAAATAGTGATGCATTAGGAGGGTCTGTCAGATATTTTTAGCACCTGACATTATCCTGCCTCTTCCCTTCTCTACATTGTTTAATAAGCACATTTTAATTAATTTTACAGGTAGATTTTTTTTTACAATTCTGCTAATATTTTGAGATTTGTGGAGGCTCCTGCATCAGAGCTGGGACTGCCTGTCTTGACCTGAGGCCAGGGCATGTGCCACACCTCCTTTCTCCTATAGTAATTCTTTTTTTTTTTTAATATATTTTATTGATTTTTTACAGAGAGGAAGGGAGAAGGATAGAGAGTTAGAAACATCGATGAGAGAGAAACATCGATCAGCTACCTCCTGCACACCCTTTACTAGGGATATGCATGCAACCAAGGTACATGCCCTTGACTGGAATCGAACCCAGGACCTTTGAGTCCGCAGGCCAATACTCTATCCACTGAGCCAAACCAGTTAGGGCTCCTGTAGTAATTCTTATTAACATGGAGAGAACAGCAAGAAGAGGAAGCTCCAACTTGTATTTCCAATGAGAAATGCATGATTTTTCCTTTATTTGTTTTTATGACCACAGGGACCCGGTTCGTGATGAGTCACCCTGCTGGTGAAGGTGCAGCTATGGGATCAGGGTGTGCAGTGACTATCGAATGAGTTTCCTATCATGTTTGGAGCCTGCTTCTATGAAGAAGAGGCCTGAGGTGTTTACAAGTGAACACAGCAGGGTGTGCACCTGGGGGCCTGACTTGCTTTCATAGCATTTCCCTCCCTGCTTGGCCAAGGATGACAAAGTTAGAGCTTCTATATCATTAGATGGTTCTCGCGGCCTTTACTGGCTCCAACTTTGACAGTGTTGGGACCTGACATGATGGCATCCTGGAAAGGGTGGTTCAGAGCTACATATGTAGGGGTGTAAGGATCTGAGGCTTCAGGGGGGACAACAAACACATGCATGGATGCAGTCATGCTTCCGGCTGTGAATAGCCACACTGCTTTACAATCTACTTGGGAAGATTTTGCAAAGGGCCTGACAACTGCATTGGGTCTCCGTGGTGCGTTTGATAGATCCCAAAGCTGTGAACTTGGCTTGTTGAATGTTCTCTCAAGGTGACAAGGGCGATCTTGGCTTAATGAGCAGAACATGCTGGAGCATTTCCTTCTCTTTAGGAATGATGACCAGTGCCTTAGAGAATCCACAATGGAGAAAAGAATTTACAAAGAGAACGGGTCCCCTCAAGAACTCTAGTGATTAAAAACCATCTTACCCTCACCCTCAATCCTACACCAAGCCGGGAGAATGTTCCAGTGGACCACTGTAAAGAATTTGGGCCCTCGTTCTGGAATGAAGCTTAGGGCTAGAAGATTTTTCTTGTCTTCAGAAAAGACACAGTGGTCTTCTCCTTACTCCTGGCTCTTCCTCCAGATGCACCTTTAATATTGTGGTCTCGAAGGGAAGGTAGGACCGTGACCTGACTCATGATGGCCCTCAGTGGGGGAAGGTGGGCCATCACAATATTAGACACTGCAAACCAGAGTCATTTTTTTGAATGTCAAAAGGAGTTCTGATACCCACATACCTCTCCTTCTTCCTTCCTAAGAGTGTATGCAGAGAGACAACATGGCTAGCTAAAAGACTGTCATTTCCAGCTTCCCTACATTGAGGGGCTGGTGGAGAGTATGTGCTGGTAAAGGAGCCCTCAAGCCACCTCATGGTACTGCAACTGTTATTAAAACATCTATGGCTAAAGGGCGTCATCTATGGAGTCTGAGTTCAAATCCCAACAGGTCCAAGATGTGGAGCCTGTGCTCAGTTTCTTCCCTGTCTGCAAAACTAGAATAACAATACTTCCTCATATAGGGTGATGGGAGGGACTAGATGATGATGATGATGATGATGATGATGATGATGATGATGATGATGATAGTGGTAGTAGTGATGGTGAGATACTGATGTTATTAGCACCATAGACATTACTAAGGATAATGAAGCAACTTAGTCTGCAGTGACAAGGGTTTCCAGAGGTTTCTGACAGTCAGACCAGTTCCTTCCTAGAGTATGTCTTCACCTTAAGTCCAAAAAGATGCCGGAGAGAGGCCCACTGCCTGACCGTGATCAGTGTGGGTTCAGGGAGGAAATGGCCTTCAAGCAAGCAAGGAGAAGTCTGGTTGTTCTAGAAGGAAACATAGCGAAGGGAGTGCTGAGGGAGGCCCGTGCTCAGAGCTGGGGAGCACATTCCACCCTCTAGGGGTGCATCTTCCTCAGCTCCCAGCAGGCACACAGCCACCAGCTGACCTTTTCTTTGGCAATTCTTTCTCTTGAAATGCCTCTGTCCTCTGCCAAACCATGGGGGTGAACACAGGTTCAAGAGCATCAAGCTGTCTCCACACGCCCAGGCAGTGTTCCATTTAATCCTTACAATTACTCTACAAAGGAGGGCCCTGACCTCCATTTTTATAGGTGTGGAAAGTGAAAATTAGAGGAGGGAGTTCATTTGCCCGAGGTGCTCTAACCAATATTCAACAGACACCCCAGTCCCTTCTCCCCACTGGATCCTTGAGGCACCTGGGGGTCCTTGGAACTGAGTTTGAAATCCACTGCCCTAGCCACCTTCTCACGGGCCTTTCCAGGCGGGACTGTGGTGAGTTACATGACTTTGGTTGTCGTTCATGGTCCTGAGGTGGTAAAACGTGGGTGAAATTCAGCATGCTCTGTACCTAGTGAGTGGAGGTGCCACAGGGGGCTTGAGGAGAGGGCTGTGTCACTGAAAGGTTTTCTTTCCTAAACCTGGAAATGGCTGGTCTTTGCCACAGGCACACCATTGCCCACCCACGGAGACTGAGGCCTAAAATCCTTCGATTAACAAGCTGCTGGGAGCAATGCACAGAGCGGAGCGGGCGCTCCAGGCAGCGGGTTGGAGCCCCGAGAACTTTCCGCTGGCTCATCCAAAGGGGTGGCTTGGCTCGGTCTCCATCGTGAGCATCAACAGGAAACGGAGCAGAGGCCCTGCCGTCCTCGGCCGGACAGCGCCCCATTTCCCTTTGGGTCTGGCACTGTTTCACCAGCGGAATGAAAATGGAACATGGGATATAATTACACTTGCCGAGTGAGCAGCCGAAAAATGCCTGTGTTTGCTGAAATGTGCGCAAGATGAAATCTCTGCTCTGCCGCTGGCCCCACCCCGACTCACAAGAGGGCGTTTTCTGATTATTACATGTGTGTTTATCATTAAACGTGTGTTTAGTGAAAGATTTGGGAGCCGCCTGGTCCAGATTCCCAAGTGATGGCTCCACACATGCCTGTTGGTTCGTGGGGGTGGCCATCTCCCCTGAGAAAGAGGTCCCTTCCGAGGTGGGAGGGAGTAGAGGAGACACTGGCAGGGAGACAATGGGGGTGGGGCTCCCGGGATCCCTCTGCTTTGGAGCATCATGGAGGCTGGACATTGACCAAACCAAAGAGCTTCCGCAGCCGTGTCCTTTGCAAGCCTCTGGGACACCCGGAGTTTTGGGGAAACAGGGGAAATCTAAAGACACAGGCATGAGAAGTAGCCAGATCCTACTTTCTGACTGTCCCCTCATTCACCCAAGTCCATGCACTGAGAAAGGAGGGGGGCGGGGATGAATGGCATTTATCTGAACTGTTGTTATGTTATGGCCCTGGTTACCACACGTCCATCAGTTTAAAAATCACCTGAGGAGCCACTGATAGAATGTGAGTCCATCTCCAAATGCTTCGTAAATTCTCCCAGCCCCAAGGCGCTGAGTCATTTACACTGAAAAGGGGTTCAGGAATCTACAAGCTCTCAAGTTGCTGGTATGAACGTGAGTGAGTCACACTTTCAGAGACCAGTCCCAGAGCAGCGGTTCCCAAACTCCAGCACCCAGCACCCCTCGGAGGCCATGTGAACACAGATTGCGGCCCCACCCTGCAGCTTCTGAGGCAACCGTCTGCCTCGGAGCCCCAGAATTGGCATGCGTCACAGGTTCTCAGGCGAGGCTTCGCCGCTGCTCCCGGACCCCACGGTGAGAGCGTCTCTCTTCCTGTCTTGGAGAAAAAGCTCAGTTTGGTCATGTCAATGCCGCAGAGGACAGGGAGCCATGCCTTACTCATCTTCCCAGCACAGCAGTCTCATCCTTGACTAATTAAATTCACCTTGAGAGCTTTTAGAACATCCTCGTGATGTCCTTTCTAATCTGGGGTAGGATCCCGGCCTCACTAACCCCCCCTTTCCCTCCCATTACCCTTTAAAAGCTGTCCCACCAGATGCAGCCAGAGCTAAGAACCACCACCCACTGTCCGTAGCACACGGTAGGCAACGCGTTTCATTTTTATGTCAGATTTGCTGAGGGCCTATTGGATGCTTTTGTTGCAGTTATCAAGTGCCTATTGCCTTCCTTGTGCTATGGAAGAGGCAGTGAGGCAGAAGGAAGTTACCAGGCCCATCCTCAGGCAGCTCGCAGCCCCAGGAGGCAGCAGGGTGCAGCACACCTGGGTGGGAGGTAAGAGAGAAGGACAGCCCCTAAGGTGCCATGGGCCACGAGGCAGAAAGGATTGTTTTTGTTGGATTTAAGGCAGGGCATGGAGGCAGAGTTTGAGCTGGGTTTTAAAGAATGGCACAGGAAAGGCAAGAAAAGTCATTCCAGGCTGATGGGAACAGCTGTCTGGTGCCCAAGCCTTAACCGGCATGGAATATTCAGGAAACTCTTAGCAGGCGGATGTCACTAGAGCACAGACCATGAGAGCAGGAGTGATGGGAGAGGAGAAAGGAGGGTTCAGTTGAGGAGCATGAATGTTTAGAAGCAGATTTCCTTTGGAGCATTAGATTGTAATTAATTTCCCCAACTTAGAGATGGAGGATCGGCTGTCTGCCCTGCTGTGGCCACACGGTAGAATGAGTTCCCCCATCCCGGGGAGAAAGCACAGCTCTTTGCATCTACGTTCCTTTAAAAAGGACGGACTCTCCTTCTTTCCTGTGAGCTTTTGGTGCCAGGATTCCTGCTAGAGCCCCAATGTCCTTCTCCTCATAGGAATGCACAAGACACAGGAGGGAGAGGAGGGAAGGAAAGGTGGGCTGCTTACTGGGAGTCTGGTTCCTGGTCCCGCATTCCTGGGTCCCTCTTCACAGCCGCATCTATAAAGTGAAGTCAGGCATCTGTAAACGGAGGGCCATTCCAGCTCTTTAGAAAGTGTCTCCTGGCGAACCCCCGTGCCCTTCTCCGTCATTGCCAGAGAAAGAAAGCCTGAAGGGTTCCCACGCTGCTCTCAGAATGCCTGGCCTCCCGTTGGCATGCTCTCCCCAAGTCCAGCCCCACAGAATCCCCATCCCCGCACATCCTAGGACGAGGCTGGAATGCCACAGAGCAAAGCACTGGCCACTTCCCCTCAGGGCGAATTCCATCTGTCACCTCCACAGGCTCCAGCTAAGGGAGCTCCCCAGGTCACCAATCCCTGAAGAGAAGGCGGTTTATTCAACAATGTTTCAGAAATTAAAACCAGGGCCTGCTCTTGTTTTCAGAACGTCTGATGGGAAAAGTGAGACATAAGAGAAGGAACTTGGATACCTTGGGTGTGGGGATCCTTGGGAGGCTGGCTCAGAAGAAACAGCAGAGCCGAACCTAGCTGGTCTCCTTCACTCCTGGAGCCCTAGCCGGCAGAGTGGGGGTGCTGGGGTGGGGTGCTGGGCAGTGCCACCATCCTCCAGGTGGGAGGCGCTGGAAGGAAAGAGGTGGGAGATGAGTGTGGGGGTGATCAGTACAGACACGGGGGTCATGGTCTGGACTAAATCTAGGATGACCCTTTAGTGTATTGCCTAGAGTGAAAAAAAAATGGGGGAAGCTACATGTAATGCCGCTGGGACATGTATGTAAACCAGAGCTGTGCAGGGCTAGCAGCGGGCATGGCCAGCTAGCCGATGAGACAGCATCGAAGGAACTGGGGGCGTGTAGGCAGAGAAGCGGTGAATTTAGGAAGACATAAACCTGCATTGTCTGGAGTTACAGTTCCTGATTTGCAAGCCTCGCTACATCTCTAACCAGTTGTGCGGTCTGGGACAAGCGCCTTTCCTTCTCTGAGCCTCAGTTTCCCATTGGAACAGGGGCTGATCATGCCTGCCTCACCGGGTCTCTGTGAGGATGAGATGACATCATATACAAGGAGCACTTAGAGTCCGGTGTGTTTCAGTGCTCAACACACACTGTAGGCCCCGACTGTATGGTCTTCCTGCAGAGTGGCCCTGGGCATCTCACAACCTTTCTAGTCCTCAGTCTCTTCGCTGGCTGGTGAGAAAAACCTCTTTTCTGCACATTCCTCGGGCTAATTGGGATGAACCAATGGGACACTGATGTGGAAGGCTTGGGAAACCGTGGATGATCAGGCTGTGTGGGGAGCAGACCAATGAGAAGAGAACCCAAAAGGGTGATAGAAGGATGTATGGCCTCTTAGTAGACAATTTCCATTTCTGATGAGAGATTCAAATGATGTAACCAGATGGGTAACTGTAACTAGAACTATAACCGTTCTTTTGGTTGGGTATCACTGTTGTAAACAAGGAAAGGGTCCTCTTGTATTCCCAGCATCTCTTACCCCCCCTTCTGTTCTCCTAGTCATGAATTTGGTGGGAACCTTTTCTGGCTCCAGGTCTGGCCCATCAGAGCATCCCACCACTTAGGCCAGAGTTATTGGTTCAAATATTGGCAAATGGTCCAAACAGGCCAGTAAAACTCAATTCCAGGGCTTCAGTGAGATTAGTGGCAGAACCAAAACCAGGGTTTAGCTTTGGCCACTTCCACTGAAGGTTCTGGACACCCTAAAATAGAACCCACACAGAAGGAAGAGAGCTAAAAGGTGATGAAGTCCAAATGGAATCCTGCTTACTACGTCTGAGTCCCTGGATGCAGCCCTACCTGAATCCAACTCCTGAAGTTTTCAGTGAGGCAAAACAACTGTCTTCTTCTTGCTTAGGCTATGTTTCTGTTACTCGCCATCAGTAGAGCTTTGAAAAAAATATGTGCAGGTCATTATTAAGAAGAGAAATTCAGAAATGGGATAAAGGATGAGCTCAGTCTTAACTCAGAGATGGCCTGTTTGCCCTGTGTCTGCTTGCCCGCCCCATCTCGCCCTTACAGGCAGGCCTACATCTGTGAGCTGTATTCCCATGCTCTCGCATCCACTGACTTCCAGCTGGTTCAGTCACCTGGTTGTCTCCTCTCCCTCCACCACAGCCTCTTGTTCATCTGGGGGTTACCTCACTATCCCCAGTTGGCGTCTCAGCCATCCCATCACATATACAACCAATTCCCTGTATTAAATTCTCCCTGTTTTCGATATTCAGAGCATCTTCTACTCTCCTATTGGGGCCCTAACTGACACGGCCAGAAAATGGGTTTCCTTTTGTGTCATGGCAGTAAGAGAGGACAGGACATCAGGGAACTGAAATAAACTCAGGTACTGGGGCGAGTGAGAAGGGGCTAGGGCAGGCACATGGAGGGGTGTGGCTCTGATCTGAGGGCAGAGAGGGGGGCTCTGGGGAAAGGTAAGGATTCGGGGGGGGGGTATGGCTGACCAGACCATTCCCCAGTCAGGGAGGCATGAGACTCGGAACACACGTCTCAGCAGATTTTGGGACACGTCCTGAAATGAGGACTTGACTTCTACAGGCCAACACGTGCCAGGGGCCCGGAGAAATGTGATCTGAAACTTCCAGGGCATGCCTGCTCACCAGCTCCCCGATTTCAAAGGCCAATCTCTGGGGCTCTTCTCGCTCCTTAGTGAAACGGAACACTGTGTCAGGACTTGGGTGTAGAGGAGAGAGGAGCCAGGAGCCAGCCAGGCGGAGGGGGCCGGGGGCTTCGGCAGAGTCAGCAACAAAGAGCCCAGTGACCCAGCGAAGCCTGCAGCAGCCCAGACATGAAAGGAATATGCTGGAAAAATTAACTCAGTGTTTGCTTTGGGAACCAGTCTGACAGCTCTTAATCCAGTGGGCGTGTGTGTATTGCAACTCACGGGACGTCCCAGATCCCCGGCAAAGTCACAAAGAGCCGTTTGTGAGGTTTTCATCCCCACGGCGGAGGGTGCCTGCTGCCTGGACCTCGCCCGTGGCCACCGAGCAGTGGCCCTGCCGTCCGGGGGGGCTTCTAGCCTTCTCCTAGCGGCCTGCGTGGAACGGGCTATTTGTTGACTTTTCCTCCTCTTCTCACCTTGAAGTTCCCACTTCACGAAGATGAACGGCCCTGAGTAGTCGCCAAGCCTCAAAGCTGAAAATGCATGGAGGGTCTGTTTCTTTAAAAGCACATCTGTTAGATGGAGCGGATGGGAAAGGGCCTCCCTCAGCCCCTGGAAGGAGGCAGGGGGCAAGGAGGGCATCACTTGATGGGGTAGGACAAGGAGGCAGTGACCTTCCCCTTATTGTGCAGACATTTCTGGTACCAGAATGCGATTAGATGTGCTTGAAAAAAATCATGTTTTAAATTCCTTTCCTCTTGTTTTAACTAGACCAGCCCCAGGGAAAGGGATTTCATGGCCAAAATTCATAGACAAACAAAAGAAGTGACTTCTTAGAATGCTGAGCTTCCTAAGAGCTTCAAGTCCTGCCAGGGGACCCTGGACCACGTGTGTTTTTCGCCTTACCTACTGAATTTAGAAGTCGACCCACGGACACACTGTCTACGAAGCCACCACCAAGCAGTCGAGTCTCAGAGCAATGCAGTCATCAGAGAAGCTGAGTCCAGCCACCAGGGCAGATATAAAAATAACCCAAGTTGCTAACGTGCATCCATCAATCAACATGAAGGGCGTACATGGGCCAAAGCAAGCTATTTTTAAAAGGTCCTTCTGCTATCCCATCCACCCCCCTCACACATGGCAGCTGCTCTCCTGCCTCCCACCTAAAACAGAAACAAGTCCTGCCTCTCTTTTCCTTTTGTGACCAAAATGCCAGTCTGGGAAGTCAGACTCCTCTTAGCGGGTAAGACCAGCTGAATGCAGAATCCTTCTCATGGGGGGTGGGGGGGATGCCACCAGTGAGTACTCATTGTCCTGTATGATGTATCCATCGCTGTTCTGAAAAGAGGTGTGGGTGAGACACCTGTGCCATCTCCCCTTTTCCTAGACCTCAGTCTAGAGAGGACACTGCCCTACTCAACCACCATCAGTGGCTGAACCTCGATCTAATATTCATATTATGAGCCTTTGGTCTCTTGCCACAGCCAAGCAGGGCACCCCCTGGTCCCCGCTCTTGTTCACAGATCCCCACTTCCCCAGAATAATCCTTCCATTCCATCTAAGCACGTGTGAGCCCAGGACCAAGCTCCTCCATCCTACTCGGAACCCTGGGCATTGATAACGTCACGGAGCCAGCAAACCAGCCATGGACTTCCTTTATGTGTGAAAGGCAGAAGCTCTCCATTATGTGAGCCACTTGCATCGAGGTCTCTATTCCAGCAGCTGAGTGCAGTGATTATTGCTTTAATATAAAAATAACATTTGCAACAATGCACCATGGAGTAAACTGGTGCTCTGGAAACAAGTGCGTTCGCTCTTCCAGGCACCCTGTCCCCAGCTCACCATGTTTCTCCTGGCCTGGATGGCCCCAGTGAGAAGCTAGGTCTGGGGGGTACCATGGCTAGGTCTGTAGTCCCATGCCCTGCTCTACTATCAGCCCTTCCTTCCTTCCTTCCTTCCTTCCTTCCTTCCTTCCTTCCTTCCTTCCTTCCTTCCTTCCTTCCTTCCTTCTCTCCCTCCTTCCTTTCTTTTTTATAATCCTCACCTGAGAATGTTTTATTGATTTTTGGAGAGGGAGGAAGGGAGAGAGAGAAACATCAATGTGAGAGAGAAACATCGATCAGTTGCTTCCCATAAGTACCCCAACCAGGGATCTAGTCCACAACTTAGGCATGTGCTCTGACAGGGAATTAAACCTGCAACCTTCTGATGTATGGGACGATGCTCCAATCAACTGAGCCACCTGGCCAGGGCTCATTAGCTCTTTTGATGGAGTGAACATCCTGGAACACGTCCCAGAACTCCAGACCCAAATTTGCTCTTTTCCTGACTCAGGTGGTTAAGCTGATGGTGGTCAGCCGGTACCCTTGGCTACTGATGGGCCACATGGCTTTGCACGCAATCTTGGACCTCTTGGTCGCCCTTGACTTTCTTGATGCATAACGGGAGTTGAAGCGAATGTGACCACCTGAGACCCCAGTTCATAACAACCTATGGAGTGAAGTCATGACAAATTGGGGCCTTCTGGTCAGAGAGAGTTGAACTCAAATTCTGACAGCTTTATTCACATGTTGTTTGAACTCAGGAGAGCCGCTTCTTTAGCTTCTGTGACCCTCGTATCTCTCTTTAGCTTTCACCCATGAACTAGAAATCACCCACCTTAGACCATGGGGGACTGTGCCACAAAGCGGGGCTTAAACAATGGAAATGCATTGTCTCACAGCTCTGGAGGCCAGAAACCTAGATCAAGGCATGGGCAGGTTGGCCCCTTGAGGGCTGTGAGGAGGGTCTGTCTCAGGCCCTCTCCTGGACCTGGGGGCCTCCAGCGTGTCCTGGCTGTAGGCGGCGTTTAACCTGTGTCTCCACATTGTCTTCCCTGTGTGTCTGCCTTTGTGTCCCAACTCCCCCTTCCTGTGAGGACATGCTGGGCTGGGACCCTCCCTAACAGCAGCATCTTAACTTGGGCGTCTGCCAAGATCTGTTTCCAAATAAGGTCACACTCACGTGTTCTGGGGGTGGGAGCTCCAACATCTTTGGGGACACAATTCACCCTGTAACTGGAATGGACAGAAAAGTCATGGAGAGAAAGTCCTTTGCTGCAGCGTCTGCCAGTGCTCACCCCTGGGCAACGCTCACCACTGGGCAACGCTCGCCACTGGGCAACGTTCACCCCTGGGCAACGCTTGCCACTAGGCAACGCTCACCCCAAGGCAATGCTCGCTGTTGCTGTTGCTGCCTCACGAACCCCTAGACCAGCTCCGCCAGCTTTCCACGGTCAGAGCAAGAAGGACAGCACCTGTTCCACGGACTCAGCTCCGCAGGTGCTCAGCCGGTGCGTAGAGGCAAGCACCATCCATTTGTCAAAACTTCCTTTCACCCAAACTGGCTGCTGGGGAGCCCCAGCTGACCTCCTCATGGCCACTCACTGGGCAGACAGATAGACAGACCCAGCCAAGGAGTCAAAAGTATCAAATCTCCCCAAATTCCTCCAGCCTTGAGATTGGATTTTACCATGGAATGAAATCCATGCAAAGGCATCTTCATTTTCCACAGAACTTGCCAGCAGCAGAGAGGCAAGGCAGAAAGGGAGGCTGGAAATTCCAGCCCAGCTTTGTCTTCCTTTCCCTCATTTTCTCTCTCATTCCTCTCGAATGAATGAAAACATGCACCGCTCTTAACCATGTTTCCTAATCTGAGGCTAGGAGCTCCCCGGGAGGTGACTCAGGGTTCCTGGGTGATGAACGGGCAGGTAGCTATTTGGAAGCCGGTGGAGAGGTAAGCAGCTGTCCTTCGGGGAGCAAGTGGAGAGGGGCCCCAGCAGTCGGCTCCTATTATGTTTCTCTGAGCTTCTCCCCACGTCCTTAATAACTAAATCTCCAAATAGCTGAGCAGCGAATTGAAAAATTAATACTCATAGGAAATGGGAAACATCCGCCTCTGAGTAATTATGGGTTTTTTCATATATGAGTTGAATCTGTGTGAAATTCCTTCCCCCAAATTATAAATAGAAACCAATGTGCGTTTCAGTTGGGTTTTCTTTATTTATGAGTTCCCCCCACCCTCCCCCCCCACCCCACACACAACACATAAAGGGATTTTTCACTTTCAGAAGAAACAATTGCCACAGACAAGTGATTTTTTAATATACATGGGTCAGGGCCACCTGCTTCCTCGCCGAACGCAGCCACAATGTACTGTCCTCTGCCTGACACCTGGGGATCTTGTCTTCCTTAGAGAAAGATGCTCAGAAGCAGGAGTAGGAAGATGCTTTGCCAGTCCTGGATCCCCAGGGCTTGCCAGGCGACTGGCGAGGGATCGGCCTTTGCTCATCTGATGTCATTTTGCTCTTGTGGTGCTGACCCTACGTCGGGAGCTCCATTAGCTTTGAGTCTGAATACTGCCCGATATGCGGGGAGGAGTGAAAACGCCCGTCTCAGAAGCCCGGGTGGAAAGGCAGCGATGAGAGGAGGAGAGGGGAGGTGCCTTCGCTGGAGGAGACACACTGGAGGCTCTACAACACACCACCAAACAGACCTGTGGTTCCGTGGCAGCAATTCCAACAGCCAAAAGGGCAGAAACCTATTTTAAAAACCCACCTCAATGGGTGACAAAATCCGTCCTGACTGCGTGAGGCTGGCTGTCTTTTATCTCTGGGTGTACGACTTAGTTGAAGTCTCAGACCTTCCCTGCAGAACTGTTTGAAGATGAAGAGCTGCCCTGAACCCGCTGGGGAAATTGCATGACATCGAGTCTGTGCACCATATCACCGTTCTAAAAGGCACGAAAGTTCTGAACTCCGCACACATCTGGCCCCAGTGGTCTCAAACAAGGGGCCGGGGACCTGGAATAGTCTCATTTATGATGGTAACTGGCAAACAGGGGTTCCCATGCGATTTCTCAGAGACGGCGAGCTAGTGGCCTGTGGGAAGACCTGCAGACGCACTTACTGACCACCATGCTTGAGACACTCAACTTTTTTTGTGCTTTTGGTTGGGAGCAAGGTCACTGCTAAGTCCCATACTGTTTCTTCCCTTTGGACCCCCTGCTGCCCCTACAGGCATGTGAGCTGGTGACCTGCCAAATGATCACCCTTGTGAAACAGTGTCCTTGTAAGAAGAGAACCGATGACTGAAACAGGCTCCCCAGATTGCTAGTCCTGCATTCATTCATTCATTCATTCATGCATGCGTTCACTCAATGAGGAATGGTAGGGCCAAGCCTGCTCATAATATTTGTCATGTAACAGCAATATTTAAGTGTTAAATGGTAGCATATAGTCAGCATTCTCCAGAGAGACAGAATACATATATATATATATATATATATATATATATATATATATATAATGAATATATATCTAATCTAATAAAAGAGTAATATGCAAATTGACCATCACTCCAAGGCACCTAAAGCCACACCCACCAGCCAAGCCATGCCTCTCAGCCAATCAGAGTGGCTGTATGCAAATTAACCCAGCCAAGGTGGAGGCCAGCAGCCATGGATCTAGAGTAAACAGCAGGCTTCTGTTGCAACTGTTGCAACTGCCTGCCTAGGCTGGCTGAGCCTCTGCTCACAGTAACAATGTTTCAATTATAGAAGCCACGGAGCTGAAACAAATGGGAGGCTTCATTACCTGCCTAGGCCTCTGCTCAAGGTAACAAAGTTTCAATTATAGAAGATAAATAAACCCCAGAAACCTGATTCCAGCCAGCCTCGCTGGGACCTTGGGTCAATGGGAGCTGTGGGCAGCCTGAAAACAGCCCTCAGCCCCTCACCCAGGCTGCCCAGGTACCCAAGTAGGGACCTGAATCCTGAAGGGACTGTGGGCAGCCTGAAAACAGCCCTCAGCCCCTCACCCAGGCTGGCCACACCCCAATGGGGTGAGGGTCCCCACTGGAGGGGCTTGGCCAGCCTGCAAACAGCCATAAGCCACTCACCAGGCATGCCAGCAGGTGGACATCCCTTGAGGGGTCCCAGACTGTGAGAGGGCACAGGCCCGGCTGAGGGACACCCCCTCCCCCCAGGAAAGCACAAATTTTTGTGCGCTGGGCCCATAGTATATGAATATATATAGTGTATTACTTAATTATAGGAATTGGCTCACACAGTTATAGAGGCCAAGAGGTCCTGTGACCTGCCATCTGCAAGCTGGTAAACCAGGAAAGTTGGTGGTGTAATTCAGTCCAAAGGCCTGAGAGTCAAGGGGCCAATCGTATAACTCCTGATAAGGAGTGAAAGCTGGAAAACCAGCAGTGCTGATGTCCAAAGGCAGGAGAAAATGCAAGTCCCAGCTCAAGCAGAGAGAATGAGTTCCCGCTTCCTCTGTCTGTCTTTTCCATCTGGGTCCTCAGTGGGTTGGATGGGGAGCACCCACACTGGGGAGGGCCACCTGCTTTACCCAGTCCACAGGTTCAATGCTAATCAGATCCAGAAACATCCTCTCAGGCACACCGAGAAATCATACTTTATCAATTATCTAGGTACCCCTTAGCCCAGTCAAGTTGACACAAACTTAACCATCACAGGGCTAAAATCCCAGTGTGTCTAAAGGCTCCAAAGCTCTGTGCTTAGACTGCTCAGTTTTGTTCTTTAACTGGCATTTAACGAGCACTTCCTCTGGTAGCTGCAGGTCTGCAATTAGTATTCAAAGCCTCCAGTAAGGTGGCACTATTGTCAGACCCATTTTACAGACCGGGAGCTGAGGCTCAAAAATGTCTCATCACTCGTCCGAGTTCTACAGCCAAAAAGGACAAAACCTAGAATCCAATACGGCCATCTGTCCAGGCTCCTTCATAGCACGGCAAGGAATAATGCTCAAGGAAGTCACTCCATGCCCCCCTTTAAGAACTCCTGATGGTGTGTCATCTGTACTCTCAACACTTGCAGATTGAGGTGGATAACAGAAAAGAATTAGCTTTGACCAGACCTTTCTGTCCTCCTGGAGCTTAAAATCCACTGGGGTGAGCCAGACATTAAAGAAGCAACTGAGGAAATAAAGGAGCTCATTTCAGATGGTGGAAGTGCTGTGTGGGAATGGTCTACTGGAAAGGAGGGAGGTAACAGGGCTCCTGCACATCACAAGGCTCAGGGAGGCCCTGAGCAGGGAACAGCTGACCTGAAAGGCAAGCAGAATCAGGCAAGAGAATCCTGCTGTGCAGAGGGGACTGCACACACAAAGGCCCAAGACCAAGGGCTTGGGGCTCACACGATGTTATTGTCCAATGGACACTGGTATTTAATCTTATTCTACTAGCATCTCTGAAGCCGTGAAGACAGATGTTCTCACCAGAACCCAGCTACGCCTCTCATGACATTATGGAATGGAAATTGAAAGGAGGCATTCCAGGAAGTTTCCACGGGAGCCCAAAATATTGGAATTAAGATGCGCGAGGCCTATGTTCCAGGCCTTATTTTGCCCCTTACTCAGTAACTGGACTTTTGGCCAAGTCCCTTACTTGTTTGGAGTCTGTTTTCTCTCCTGTAAAATTGACAACTGACATCAACCTGGTTGGGTTTGTGGAAGAATTTTGTGAAATGATGCAAAATAAAGACCTTCATAAGCCACAACACACAGGATGAAAGGCACTAGTAATATTACTGCTGTTGTTTTAGTTACAATGATAAAAGGAACCCAAAAGTGGTCCCTTAAAATGTGAAAGCAAAGATGACAGGGGAATCTCAAAACAGCCTTTTAGGAGCCGCAGCAGTAGGATCAGAAGGAATGATCTGGATGCCTATGAGGCATCAAGGTTCTGAAGCTGGGAGGTCAACATCAAGGTTCTGAAGGTTCCTGTGAAAAAGCAGATTTCTAATCAATGCCTTGCCTCCCAACGTCATAATGATTGGGAATGATGCATAGACTCATGGGTTTTATTGGTTTTCTCTTGGTATATTGTTATCGGATGGGGTCTGCCTAGGGCCTATGGTAGTGTGTGGGTTCTTGACTTTGTGCAGGAAAGATTTCACACCACAAGTCCAAGTGATTTTGAGAGCAGTTTATTAAAGCTGGAGACAGTGGAAAGAAGGAAGGGCTCACGGAAGAAGTAATAGGAGAAAGTCAGAGAAAAAGGAAGCCATGGAGATAGGTTGGGGGTTTGGGGCGTGTAAGCCCAGGACGAGCTACCACTGCCTGCTGCTCCCCTGGTTGCAAGTCTTGTGGTGTCTCTAGAGTTTGGGAGAAAAAGAGCAGAGATACAAGGCATATGCATGCTACCCAGAGTGTACCATGGGTCCTTTGTCTTGAGGCCTTTATCTTTCTTTGGCCAGAGGGACTCCTAGGGGAGGTCTCAGGGGAGGGTCTTAACAGAATATTCATTAGCTTTCCACGTGTGTCTGTCAATATGTTGAGTCATTAAAAAGTGAAGGGGTCAGGGTGATTATCTGGTTAGTTTTGTAAAGAATGTTATTCAAGAGGAACTGAGACCAAGGCCACTCTGCCTTGTAACACTGGCTCCTCAGTGTCCTTGGTTAGGGAAGACAAAACATGGGATTCATTCGCTGGCTGAAAATTGCTCCAATTGTTGGGCTTTGCTTAATTATCTTGTCTCAGTTTCTCTTATTCCACTTGTCAAGGAATTTCCCTGGCGTCTTACTATCCTGCCTCAACATGAAAAGCATTTGGAGTAGCATCATTCTCCCGATCCTGGCCAGCTATCGTATCGGAGGGCCTGCAGCTCGGGGTCCGCCCAGCTCTACCCGCTTCCTGCTCCTGCTGCGCCTTGTGAAGAGGGACTGGGACCAAGCACCACGCTGACCTCCTTCCCGAGAGCTGACTTACGAGGCCGAGGCCTTTTCCCCACTGTGGACAGAAACTCGGACCAGCCGCGTCCAGCCCCGCCCCGGGCAGCGCACAGGGGGAATGCACAGGTTATACGTGAGGCTCTTCCTCTGGAAAAGGTTGCCAAAGCTCCGTCAATGCAGCTCCTTCTTTCCCGACCTTCTGCCCTTCTTCAAACGAGCTTTTAAACCTTTAAAGAACATGCGGTTTCACTTTCAACTGTATCCCAGCTTAGAGTGTGTTATTTTGGCCGGAGGACAGAGCGCTGGGTGGGAGGCGTTGATTTCATAGATCTGAGCCTAGTAATATTAATGAGCCCCCAGAACCGCCAACCCACCCCGGAGGCGTATTAGTTCAGCTGGAGTCCGCCTGCCAGGCTCCGAGCCTGGAGCAGGGCAGCCCTGGCGATTTGCATATCAGTCTTACCCCAAATGACCTTCCTTTGGCCTGAAATTGCAAACGTGTATTCCTGGGCCCCTGAAACGGGCAGATTCAGGTTTCCTGGTCTCAAGCCTTACACAGTTGGGAGGTCCTCGTTTAAGGAAAATAATTCAAAATTACAACTATACACGTAGTTACAAAAGTGAATATTCGGAACACAAATCACAGCAAATGGCAGATTTTTAAACGCTGGCAAATGCGACAGACATCGCTAAGCCCACAAAATAACATGATGTTTTTACTAATTAGCAGTCTGGCACGCATCTCTAATACATTTTTTTTCCTGCCTTTTTTGGGGCTGCATATTCTTTGATCTCCTTTTCATATGACAGCGATTAGGTAACATCAATTTCTATAGAGAGAATAGAAAGGTAACTCAGTATTTCTTTTGGCATATTTGGTTACAATTTGGGGTGTGTTTTTTTTTTTGTGTGTGTGTGTGTGTGTGTGTGTTGGTTGCTCAGAAAAAGTCTTTTAATTTCACAATGAGGTGATTATAGTTTCTACCTGGCCCACAGATCCAGCTGCAACTGTTGTGAAAAACATTAAGACTGTTGTTAAATTTGGGAAAACTTCTCAAGCATGAGCTGTAAGATTTCAGGTCATTTCAAGGTTTCTTGTGTGATTAGTAAGATTAAATGCTCTTTGAAGTGACAATACTTAGTTTGTCATCGCTAATTTTATTTGTGGTTTTACATTATCCTTCTTTTTTCTTCTTTTATACTATCACTCTTGATGTCAGTTATTTTATGTCGAACCACTACAAAATTTAAATATTTTAAAAATATTTTTTATAGATTTTTAGAGAGAGAGGAAGGGAGAGGGACAGAGGGATAGAAACATCAGTAAGACGGGAAGACCACTGATCAGCTGCCTCCTGCATGCCCCACACTAGGGATCGAGTCCGCCACCCAGGCATGTGCCCTGATCAGGAATTGAACCACTGACCTCTTGGTTCCTGGGTCAATGCTCAACCACTGAGCTGCATCAGCTGGGCTTAAATATTTTTGCTATATAGTCATATAATTCCCTTCTCATCCTGCCATCCGATGGCATCAGCCCTTCCCAGTGCTGAGCCTACCACCCAGGGGACTGGCACTCGTAGGTTTGTGCAGTGCCCAGTCTGCACAACCAGCATGGCACCCAGCCATCTCTCTTCCCAATCCATCTCCCCCAACTGTGGCCAGAGTCTTTCTGAAATGGAAACCCAACCACACTACTTCCTGGTTAATTATGAAAGAAAAACAACAACAAAAACCTTGGCAAACCCACCATGAAGCCTAAACTTTGTAACAGGGACTCCAGGCCCTTATGTATCTGTCCAGACTCATCTCTCACAACCCCCTCAGCTCATACTCAAAGACGCAGAGTTCCTCATAGGTCCAAACCCTCCACTCCACCTAAAATACTCTTCTGCACCTCTTCAGCTGATATACCCCAGCTCATCTGTCCATGTGCCCATCACCTCCTCCAGGTAGCCTCCCTTGATCTGCCCCCCCCACTCCCACTTGCTTGGCAATCCCTTTTATGGATGCTGGACTTCCCTGAGAGAAATCTTACCAAACTGTTTTGTTATTTGATTCCTTTGGGTCTCTCCCATCCTCATCCTGGGAGAAGCTCTGGAGAGAGAGATGAGCAGGACACGGGCCCTGCTCTCACGGGTGGTGGGCTCAGCTCTGGGAAGATAGACGCATCTCAGTTAACCATCGAGGTGGGAATGCTGCTGCCGGGTGAGAACGAGGTATTGATAAAGCAGTGACCCTCCAAGGAGCCTAAGAATAGCCCAGATTGGAGAGAGGGGTCAGGGCAGGGGGGTTCTGCGGAGGCTCATGGGAGAGTAGATCTCATGCCCGGCAGGAATGGCCAGAATTCCTCAGAGGGAGGCATGGAGGGCAGGATGCTGCAAAGGTTGCCTGGGGCCAGCTGGGACTTCATCCAGCCTACAACGGGTGTCACTGAAAAATGTGAAGCGAGGAGGGGCAGTGGCAAGGTCATATTTGCATTTTAGAAAGATGTTCCTGGCAGCCAGAGAGAGTGGCCTGGAAGGGGCGGGCGTGAAGGCTAGATGGCCAGTTAGGAGGCTGTCAAAATATTGTGACCCCAAACCCATTTGTCAAGCTGAGCATAGAGGAATCTCAGGGAAAACGAAGAGGGATGGCTCCTGCCCCAGAGATGGCAAAAACCCAAGCTCAGCATAACAATTCCTTGTAGATGTTTTATCGGTCTTTGCAGTTTTACCTTCCTCCCCTCCCCCCACTCACCTTTTGTTTCTTGTCATTTTTCTCTCTCTCGTGCTGCTGCGCGTCTTCTCCTCGTTGCTTCTCCTCGGCGCATTCGTTGCGTACCTTGTTTTCCATTTGAAACATTTTTATCTTTCATTACAAGGTTAATGGCTCTGCCTCCATGAGACTGGACAGACATAGGTTCAAATCCCAGCTCCATCTGCCAGGTGTATCCCTTTCGCAACAGTAAAAGGAGGGTTTTATATATAGTCTTTCTTACAAAGAGCCGTGTGTATGGAAAACATCGAACACGTGGTAGCTATGACTATTGTTTCCAGTGCTTCCTTACACACACACACACACACACACACACACACACACACACACACCAGGCCTGTTTAATATGGGGTGCTGAACTGACCCACAGCAGAGAGAAAGGAGGCAGAGTAGACAACACTCCCTAACCGTTGACAGTCACATCGGGGAAGAAAACGAGTTTTCCAAATGGCACCGTAAGTTTCTATTTCGCTGTGAAAAGCTGCTGCTGCTGCTTGTCCAGTGGGCAGTTCAAGGGGGCGTTGGAAACGAGCCCTCACAGGGAGGATGAGCTCGGAGCACAGAATGAGAGGGTGAAGTCCAGGGCGTGGATACGATGTCCCGAGAGAGGCGCTGGGGGCAGCAGGAAAGAGGATTGAAGAGCAGCCTGTAGGGCAGCACAACAAGCAAGCACTGAGGGCAGGCCAGGAGGGCAGGGCAGGAGGAGGTGGCAGCAGGGTGTGTGGTTCACTCTTTCAGGGAGTTTGGTCACCAAGGGAAGTAAAAACTTACCTCAAAACTAGAAATCTGCCTTCTATGCCCTCTGGCCCCACTCCTCCACCCTGACGTCAACAGAGAGTAGGAGAGAGAAATTCCTGAATAAATCCCCTCTCTGCATAAGCTTGCTAAGGTGGGCTCTGTTGTTTGCACCTATAAACCTTGACTCATACACTGTATCTAAGGTCACCCTAAAGTGTGAGATAATTAGACATCACTTAGCATAGTGCTCAGCACATAGTAGGTGTTCAGTGAATAACTGCTGAGTGAAAGAATGACTTGATGGAAAGGATGCGGCAAGGACTTTGCACCTACTCACTGAATTTGTGTTATTACGGGCATGACTATTATTATAAAGTAATAATAATTCAACCTTGAAAATCACCACCCGCCTACGTGCATCTGGACAGCAAAAAAGAAAGAAGAGACAGTAACTGTGGTGATCTGTGGGGCTCATCTCCACGTTCCAGGCCCATGAAGAATTGCAGCTCTCGGTGCCCTGGAGGTAAGGCCAGTGAAATGTGTACAGAAGTGACATGTCTTCTGCTTGGAAACTGTAAACTCCACGATGCCATTTGCATGACCCCTTCTGCCTGTGCTGTGGCGCTGGTGACGGCGGAATGGTGGCAGGGTCGGTATCACAGAGCTCTTCTCTGGCATGAGGTGGCTTGCGTGGAACTCAGAGCAGCAGCACAGAGCGCCTGCATCCTTTTAAACCAAGGGTGTGATTTTTGCTGTGTGTGAAAAAAGGCTGCTCCTGAGAAAGCCGACTATTGGAAACAGGTGGTGCAGGTAAACGGACAGTTATCGCTGTTGGATGCTCCGGCCATATTCCAGCGGTGGCAACTGGTAAACGAACGGGATGTTCCGTCCTGTGCAGGGGATTGTGAGGGCTGGGGCGGCCTCCTCTGCCATCATTGGGTGGAGAGTTTACACGTTGAAGTCGCACAAGTGCCAATGGAACTGTCTGTGACTGTCATCATCTCGGGCAAAACTCAATGAGCAGATCGCAGTCAGTCTGTTCCCATGCCCTGGGGGCCTCGTGACTGAATTGATTGAGTGATGGGGGTACTTCCTGTGCATTTGTGGAAAAATATGGATTTCACCCTCACTTGGGAATATGGGTGGGCGTTTCCCTAACAGACAAACCTCAGGGCCAGTGGGCGATAACCTTCAGGGTGCTACAACCCCTCCGCATGTTATGAGCCAAGGAGTGGATCAAAAGAAAAAAAACCTTGCCTGGCTGGCTTGCCTCCGTGGTTGAACACTGGCCTATGAACTAGGAGGTCACAATTTGATTCCCGGTCAGGGCACGTGCCTGGGTTTCAGGCTTGAACCCCTGTAGGGGGTGTGCGGGAGGCAGCCAATCAATGATTCTCTCATCATTGATGTTTCTATCTCACTCTCTATCTCCCTTCCTCTCTGAAATCAATAAAAAAATATATATTTTTTTAAAATTTCACAATCGAAGGTGAAGCATGTGTGCTGACCAATAGAGACTGTGCCAGCATTCATTGGCGCCATTTCCTGCGTACCTCCAAGTTCTCCTGTCAGCTGGCTGTACCCAGTTTTTCTCGTCCCAGAAAGTGGGTCTCCAGCCTGCAGATTTTAGTTGGACATGTTGCCATCCCAAACAAAATCTCTTGCTGTACTTCTTAAACACTGAACGGGGTGGTGCAAGTACTTTATGGGTTGGTTGTGATGAAGGAGTTTGTTCTTGGGGTCCCCTGCCTTCACCAAGGCCCCTGCCATTGTTCTGGTCAGCCGACGGCCCAAACCGAGCATCAGAGCATGAGCGTGTGGCCAGTGCTTAGTAAGAATTTGTCTTTTACCCAAAGGAAAACTCTTATCACAGAAGCACAAGGTTGAGATGGATCTTCAAGGTCATCTGCCCTCCTGTGTAACATCTTGGGAAAGTATTGGCCTAAAATATCTCCAGTAATGGAGTCCCACTCCTGAAGGCACCTGCAACCTCCAGAAAATCTATTTATATTCAGCTAGAATTTACCAAACTTTAATTCCCCTCATTGCTCCCAGCCAGACCCTTAAAGGAGCTGGAATCCTCAGTGACCCTCTCCGTTTTATAGATTAGGACACCGAGGCATTGAATGTGAGCTTGAGACAAAGCTGGGTGAGTGAGCTCAGAATCACAGGGCATGAGTTCAAAACCACACCGACCTATTCCCAGACATGAATGCCTTAGCACAGGAGGGTCTTCGTGCAAACTTTCACACACACATACCCACTGTGCCCCACTGTGGTCGGTCACAGGATCAGGTCTGGGGCTACAGAGGTGGGAGACATGGGCCTCCCCCCCACAGGGTCCCCAGCCTGGTCAGAGAAGCTAATTGGTGAGCAGGGCACTTGGAGAACACAGAGAAAGTGAATGTAATCTGGTGTGGGGCATCTGGAGGACTTCCTGAAATCAGTGAGCATCACTGTCCTCCACTCCCTGGATGTATGACTCAAGCCTCATGCTTCCAACTAAGGGCTCAAGTAGGTGACCTGAAATAGTGCCCCCGGGGGTAAGAGATGCTCTCTCCCTAGCTAGGGTCAAAGTTGCACAACTCTGGGAATATACTGAAACCCATCGACTGGGCTTTTTAAAATGGATGAATGTTACGGTGTGTAAGTTATAACTCAATACAAGTGTTTTCAAGAGTCTCGCCTTGAGATTTTATTCTCGGACCCACATTTGGCGTTCACCCACAAAGCCCAGCCCTCTCACCCTGGGGGCGCCTGCCTCAGTGTGAGCCACCTCACAGCTGCGGTGCTGCTGGCTCCCAGCTGTGCTCCTCGCTTTCCTGTAATAGCAACCTGACCATCACCTCATCCAAGGAAGGGAGCCCCCCTCTCCAGCCCACGCCTGTTGGTTTTATGCCGTATTGGGGGGCCAGACTGGAGGCATTTGAACAACAGTCCACTAGGCTTATTACCCAAAAGCGAGCCCTGGACCAGCAGTGACGGGCATCCCTGCGAGGAGGAGGGGTCAGCCCTGCAGAAGCCCAGGCACCTCTGAGTGGCCGGGGATGCACACAGTGTCAGAAGCCTTGGTCTCAGGAGCTGCCTCAAAACTTGGCCTTTAAAAAGGTCGCCTGATGCCCTGGCTGGTGCTGCTCAATGGATAGAGCGTCAGCCTGTGGACTCAAGGGTCCTGGGTTTGATTCCGGTCAAGGGCATGTACCTTGGTTGCAGGCACTTCCCGAGTTGGGATTGAGCAGGAGGCAGCTGATTGATGTTTCTAACTCTCTATCCCTCTCCCTTCCTCTCTGTAAAAAAATCAATAGAATATATATTTAAAATAATAATAATAATAAAAAGGCCTCCCAAGCCCCACCTCAGAGGTTTGGGTTTCCATGCTGGGGATGCAGCCGTAATGCAAAGGGGCCCGGGGGGGAGGGTGAGGGTGCTAGCGTACAGTCACATCGAGAAGCCTGGTCCTGGGCTCACAGAGGCTTTGCCTCCTGCGGTTATTTGGTCCACAGCCAAGCCGGTTTGTTCCTCCTCACCTTGTGTCTAGGGGCCAGAACCCAGCCTGAGAAGCGCTGCCATGGAACCCCTCGCACCCTGCACCGTCAGCGGCTCTTTCTGCTTCATCTTCGCGGGGCAATCACGGCCATCGCTGCGCTCCATGTTAAACTTGGCCCTGACCACCCTGGGGCTCACAGCAATTGTCCAAATGCCCAACTTCAAACAAACAAAGAGAAAATAACATTGGTGAGTCCTTTGTGATAAGCCGCCTTTATCAGCCCCGGGGGCCGTCAGCTGGCATGGCTGGTCAGAGGGCGCTCTTTTACACGCTGTAAGTAAACATCACCTGTTTGTCCAGGATGACACCGGGGCAGCGCCTGCTCCTGGTGTTATCACGGAGGAAGCACTAGGTTGGGTATGTGAGTCTTTGGACAATAACAGCCGCGTTGGCCCTGTCCCAGGGTAACCAGATCGCAGCCTCGGTGAGTTTGGTTGAGGCCAGCGTGGTTATTGCTTCCTGGAAGGTGGACTGCTGAGAAAGGGGACTTTCACTTCTTCCTGCCTCAGTGGCCCCCTTTCCAGCGTCTAGACTTGGCGTTCACAATGGCCAGGGCCTTCCGGATTCCATTCTGTGTCTGATGCCAGTTTCCGAAGCCGCAGATCTAAATTGGGATTTCCTGGATTCCCAGAGTCTCAGTGTTGGAAGGGGTCCTGGAGTGCGGTGAAGCCAGCCCCTCTCTCCCTTTACAGAAGCGGGGACTGAAGAGCAGGGTGGTGAGGTCAAAGGTCGCACAACGAGTCAGGAAGCGCCCGGGCCCCACGGCTGCCCCTCTGCCCGGCTGCATCTGAGCTGGAGCCTTCTCTCCTGGGAAATGCATCTGGCAGCAGAGAGCTCGGCCTGGCGCTGGCGTATCCTAGGGCACTGTTTGTACAATGCAGTGTGGCTTTTGCCATGTCTCTGCGGTTTCCTTGTGCAAATCTGATTGCAAGTTCTCTAAGCGCAGAGTGTGGAGTGGTGATTCTCACGCCTTCAGGGTCCTTCGTGTCCCCCGGAACCTCGTTAAAATGCAGATTCTGGTTCACGGGGCCCAGGGCAGGGCCTAGGAGTCTCATCTCCAACCAATTCCCAGGCAACGCAATGCTCCTGCTGTGGGGACGGCACTTGGAGTGCGGATCCCAGGGTTCCTTGACATCAGGCCGAAGAAGTGAAGGCTAGGAGCCCCGCTCCTTTCCCGCACTGGCTGCTCACACTGCAGAGAGGAGGCAACCCCACTCTTGTGTGGGCTCCCACAGGAGTGGATGGGCTCACCTTGCTGTTTCTCTGCTTGGGGCCTCTCACCCAGCCACACCTGCAGGGATCCATAGCCCAGAGCCATAGTCCCCCTCCTGGAACCCGGACTGGGATTGCGGCCACTTTAATAGAAGGTGGTGGCCGTTCCAGGCCTGCACTCCAAGGGGTCCTGGCAGCTTCTGCTTCTGCACGGTGGGAAGCCCTGAGCTTCCACATAGGTGGTGGCCGCATGGAGAGGGAGTGGCCCTGGGGACACGAAAAGGCACCACTGTCCCAGCGTCCCAGTTGAGCACAGCCCGTCAGATGATCACCCTCAAAAGAGCAGAAGAACCCCAGAGCCGACCCCAGCCCAGACTGCCGACTCATGTGCAAATAAGGTGGTGGTTGTTGTCAGCCACTAAGTTTGGGGGCGGTTTGTTACACAGCAACAGACACCTAAAATAGGGACCGTGTAATTCATCATCCAACCTGGATATTTTGAGAGTGAAAGAGGGTACTGTCAATGATTACACCAGAACCACAGTGTAGACCAGGACCACCCCAGGGAAACTGGGAGGTGTGGCCACCCCAGGAATGGTTGGCACTGTGACCAGCCCATGGACATGTCCTGCGCGTAGGGTATTATCACAGTTATTCCAGTTGCAAGTGACAGAAATCAGACTCTGCCTGGTTTAAGCCATGAAGACTGTCTGCGGACTCGGAATTAGAAAGACTGCATCAGGTATGTTTTGATCTAGGGGTGCGCAAGACTCAGTCTCTCTTCCTCTCTGTTTTTCTTTCTCTCTTTCGTCCTTCCTTCCTTCCTTTCTTCCTTCCTCACCTGAAGATACGTTTTTGATTGATTTTACAGAGGAAGGGAGGGGGAGAAAGAGAGAGAGAAACATCTATGTGAGTGAGAAACATTGATTGGTTGCCTCCCGTATACACCCTGACTGGAGATAGAACCCGTAACCTGGTCTGTGCCCTGACTGGGAATCAGACGGTGACCCTTCAGACACTCTAACCAACTGAGCCACACCGGCCAGGACTCCGCCTTTCTTTTTGTCGGTGCCATTCTTTTCTCGCTCTCCCTGGAAGCAGCAAGGTGGCCCCCTACCCTCGCAACATCAAGCTCGTGTGAAGTTCAAGTTGCACACAAGTCCTAGAACTCGGTCTGCAGCATGTTGAGCCACATGCGGTGAACCAATCGCTTCAGCAGGAGGAAGTGGAACTCTGAGGGGCCAGACCTGCGTTGCCAGGACACCTGGGATTCAGGGTAGGATCACCCCCATCCTTATTTTTAGGGCACAGAAGGGTCGCCACGGAAAACCTGGGCTCTTCTGGAACCCAGGAATGAAGTGTGCGGGTGCAGAGGGCAACTTGGCAGCACGCATGGTCCCCCAAGCCCCTGAGTCAAGCATGTCTGCATCTCTCTGTGTTGCTGCTTTACACAACGCTTAAATTATTGCTACAGAGCTGCCCCTAGAACTAGCAGCACAACAAGGATACGGCTGAGGCTTATAGATGGTGCTAGCGAAGGTCTTAATGGCAGGCAGGTCCCCTGCCAGGCTCAGAAGAGCTCCCAGGGGCTGCTACTTCAAAGCGAGATGGTCATCCCCAGAGTTCCACCAGATCATAACCGAGGGCCTGAGGGGTGGCGGGGGGGGGGGGGGGGGGGGGGGGGGGGGGGGGGTGAGCACGGCCTTTAAAAGCCTGTCCCTGCACCTTCTGAAGCAAAGCTGAGCCAGCCTCACTCAGTCCAAACCTGAGAGAGGAAAGATGCTCCGATCACGAACTCCTGCTGACACTGTAGTGAGTCTGTGGGTTCTCGGTGGGGGACAAAGATGGAGACTGGAGGTGGAGCCATGCCAGCGGGATACGTTTCTACCAGTTCCCCTGAGCATTTGGCACAAGGTCTGACACCGAAACGTTGGACGGAGGCGTTTGGTAAGTAGAGTGGGTGAGTGTTTTGCCTGCAGAGCATTCGCCCAGACCCTGTGCTCCATAGAAGAGCCGCCCCTTCCCCAGCCTGGGACTTGTCCTCCTCTCCTCTTGGCCAGGCAGCCCTAACCCTTCCCTTCAGCTGCTGCTCTCACCATCCTGCGGTCTCTGCTTGCTGTTTTACGTCCCGTCCCGTCACTGTGTCCCTTAGCGCCCGCCTCGGTGGCTCACAGCAGCTCCTATTGGTGGCTCAGCCGACTGAGGGCAGCGGGAGCTGCATCCCCTGAAGGTTCCCGGTGCCGGCCGCCCAGGGGCTCCGTGACATGGCTGAGTGTGGGTTGCCCGCTGGGGACGAGCTGGGCTGCCAGTGCCGTGTCCACACGTGGCGTCTCCATGTGGCTCCGGTCTCCCCTTCATGGCCACGGGATTCTGAGAAGGAGCATCCAAGAGCGGAAGACACAGCCTTTTTCTAAATCACCTGAGGGTCCCAGAGGAAATCTCAAAAGCCGTTTTAAAAATGTACTGACATCACTGAAAACAAAAACACGACTTATCGAAACCTGTGGGATGTGGTGAGCAATGTAGAGTTAACTGCAAACTTAGAAAAGAAGCTCTAATGCCAATAATGGAGCTCCCACCTGAGGAGACTTGAGAAGGAAGAGGCATTTAGGCCTAAAGCAAACAGAAAAAAATAAGTTAAAAAAACTGAGCATAAACCCAAGGAAGTAAAAAGAAGAAAACAATAGAGCAAATCAACAAAGCCTAAAGCTGGTTCTTTACAAAGATCGGCACAATTGATTAGCCTCCAGCCAAACTGACCAGGGAAAGGACAGTGAAGACACACAGGGCCAATCTGAGCGAGGGCAGGGGTGTTCTCACTGCTTCTGCGGGCACGAAAAAGGCGGCAAGGGCAGTCTACAGGCAAGTCCATTCTCCCCATTTGAGGACCTAGATGAAGTGAGCCTATTCCTTCAGAGACAGAAACTACAATGAGAGGAGGCAGAGGTCAGGTCAGGGCCAGGAAGGGGAACGGTTCCATTTCCACCATTCTGTTGGTCAAAGCAGGTATGGGTCTGCCCAGGTTTAAGGTGGGGAATGGTAGACACAACCACTGTGATAAGGAGCATCCTACACACGTACATGCCACCTCTTCCAGGAAGGCCTCCTTATCACCCCTTTAGAACCCACCCCACCCCCTTGGTGCATAAAAGGAGTTAGTTAATATCTTTGCAATCAGTATTTCTCAACCTGGCTGCACAGGAACATCCTCTGGGAAGCTTTTGACAAATGGTCACACCTAGAACCGCACCTGACATTCTGACATAAACCGGCCAGTGGTGGGGCCGAGGTCCCTTTCAGAAGCCTCCCAGGTGATTCTGCTTGCAGCCCGGGCCGAGGACCTCTGTGGTAAACGAACAAAATTACAAGTGATTCTGACTGAACAGTACAAGAACAGCAATTTAGAAACTAAATATTTAGAAACTAAATATTGATGGAGCAGCCTAGTAAAGAATAAAACCAAGACAAACAGGAAAAGATGAGTGGTCAAAGAAAATAAAAATACAGGAGAAGGAGGAGAGAGGAGGCAGCGGAAGGAAGGAAGGACTGTTGCCGGGGTAGCCTGTGTTGCCAGTGGAAGAGAAATGAAAACCAGGGACGGGTCTCAGAACACCTGGTGCAAACCTCTGGCCCAGGTGAGAGGAAAGATGGGAAACTTTCTCCCCAAAAGAAGGCTTGTGGGGGGAGTCTCTTTTTCCTAAGAGTGACACTTAGACTTCATAATAGACACAGAAAAATCTGTGTCCAATGATTTTTTTCCTGTCTACTAATTTAGCAAATAATTGAAAAATGCTTTAAGATGTTTCTAGATATTTCTTCCTGAACTGACCATCTAAAACGCAAGCTACATTTCCATATGTGAAACGCTGTGTGTGGAGACACACACACACAGGTACACATGTCTGCAGACTCAGTGAGGATGGCAGAGCTATCTGGAGAAAAGTCTCTGGTAGCTTGCCATCAGGCTCTGGGTGTAACCCTGCCCTACACACCGTTTTTTAAATTGTGGTAAAAAGAACCACCATAAACCATAAAAGTTAACCACTTTACCCGTTTTAAGTGTACGATGTCATGGTGTTAACTATACGCACATTGTTGTGCGACAGACCTGCACACCTGTAAATACTTGGCTGAGGACAAACCTTCTCATTAAACTAGAATTCCTGAAGCGCAGAAGCTATTCTCATGAGATGGGTGAGGAAGTAATGACTCACAAGACAGCGGACAATTCTTCCCAACGCATCTCTAAAAGCCACAGGTGAAGACCTGGCATTCAGGAGGTGCTTGGACAAATATTGATGGACTAAATGAGCTTTAGCAAGTTGGAATGAAGGGCCCAAAGTATTGACATTGCTCAGAGACACATAAAAACCCTTTGGATCTGAAATCTAAGAGATCTGGAATCTGAAGTCCAGTTCAATAAGAAAGGAATGCTGTCTGGTCTTTTAAAAATATAAAACACTTCAAGCATACGGATGAGCACAGGGAATAAAGTCGCCAATAACCATATACTTAACACCCAGCTTTACTGACATCAACATCTTTCATATGATTTTTATGAAAGAAACCGTTGCAGATGCATTAAAATGGGCACGCCTGTGTGCGGATGGAAGATCCTCTGGGATGCAGCCTTCGAATGTAATCCCGGCTGGAAAGGACGCACATACTGGACATTAGTAGAGACTGACATTGTTCTCCGCAGTGGTGGTGCCAACCTGAATTTCACAGAGCATATCAACACCCCGCAGCAGGGGTGGGGAACCATATTTCTGCCAAGGGCCATTTGGATATTTATAACATCATTCGAGGGCCACACAAAATTATCAGCTAAAATGTTAGCCTGCTACATTTGGTCAAACATTTAATTAACTCACCCCTACGGGCTTAGCAGGGCCAGACCAAGTGATTTCGTGGGCTTTACAGGGCCCTTGGGCTGGATGTCCCCCACCCTGTCCCACAGCTTCATTTCTCCAAACTGATGAGTGCGGAATGGTATCTCATTTTGGTTAGCAGGGCTTCCTCTTTCATGAAATGTGAGTTCATATCCTCTGCCCTTACATGTGGTCTGAATACTAATTCTCTAGATGTACTAATACATACATGTACTAATACATACATGTACTAATACATACATGTACTGCAAAGATCCTCTAGTATGAGGAGCATCTTCTCACTCTGTTTAGCATGTAGTAATGTTTGGCAGCATCATACTCAACAACCTAATCCTTTGTGGTTTGTGAATTTTCATTCTTGTTTAAAAATTTTTTTCTGTGCCCCAATATACTACAGTTTCCTACATTTTCTTCTAGAAGGTTTAAAACTTTGCTTTGTACATTTATAGATACTTAACTATCCGGAAAATATTCCTGAAAATGTAATTTATTTTTTCCTTTTAAATAACCAGTTTCTCAGGACTGTACAAAACCCAATCATTTACCCACTGATTTATAAGGTACCTTTCTCTTATACTGCATTTCCCACTCTTTCCAAACCCACTTCTGTCCTAATTCTTGGTGGTTCTAATAAAGATGTAGAATTCATTGTAGATGATCCTTGAAGCCCCCTGGCCTAGACAAGTCCTTATTTATCCCTTCCATGGTCAAATCCAAGAGCATGTGGACCAATGACTATACTCCCTCTATAGTCCTGAGCATCTCATCACCACCCACGACCTTCAATGTCGCACCACGTTCCCTTCCTCCAACAGCGTATGGATTTCGGAGCTGTAGTGACCCAATGTCAAGATCTTAGCGGAATGTTTGGCACAAATGAGACACAATAAGTTATACCTGTAATTATGAGGTTCCCATAAACCTTCCCACCTGAAGACAATGACTGATAATTAAAAGGTCCTTTAATTTCAATTGCCCAGCTCCTGGTGTTTGAGAAAGCCTTGCCAACTGTCAGGATGACGGAGTGAATAAATATTAGTCCTGGCCGACACTTGAGAGAAACAAACCAAATATCCAAGCACTGAACTAGCTCAGGGACAAAGCTTACCTCCTGCCCTTTAGGCTGTGCCTGCTTCACCAATTCCCCATGTGCACAGTGCAGGGGAGTCCCCACAGCGACTCATTCCCCTGTAGCCTCCTCCCCGGAGAGGTGGAGACCAGGAAGTCGATATCCATGTGTTTCTGGATAAACATTTAGTTACTTATTTGTTAGAAAATGATTTTTCCCAAATGACTGATTTCATTGATTCATTTTGCACCGACTTGAACAGGCAAGCTGGTTGACCTGCGCAGTGAGTGGCTCAACCAGCTGGTTTCCACGCTGGCTGCACTCAGAGTGACCGGGGACCTTCCAGCCAGCACCAGGGCTCAGTCCCCAATGCCAGAGGTGCTAACCCAATGTCTCTGGAATGAGGCCTGGATATGGGGCCTCCTTAAAGCCTCCTCAGGTGATTCTCGAACGTGAGGAGCCAGGATCGACAGCTGCTGCATTGGCCCAAATACTGCACCTCCCCTCGGGGCCATTGCCACCTGAGGTGAGCAGTTGTGGAACTGTGCGCTGGGGGTCGAGGTTCGGCTCCAAACGTTTGATGGCCATTTGGTCTCTCTCTTTTTTTGTGAGGAAAGTGATCTGCTGGTGCAGGTGTTGGGCATGTCGAGGGCAAAGCCACTGATTGATTGGTCCCTTTGCAATGGGTCCAGATGCTCCAGCTTGGGGTGGGGGCAGCTCCCACTGAGATGCTGACAAAAGAGCAAGGCAAAGAGTGAGATGAGAAGAGTAGCTAGGTTGTTCGCTAAAGCTCCAAGTTGCCTGACGCCAAAGGAAAGCTTTACAAAGGACAGAGTAAGGTAGAAGATCTGTGCCCTTTAAAATGTACATAGCACTCAACAGAACAGCAGGTTCTACAGAGGAATGGCGAATGAAGCAGTGCCGGGAGAAGACACCAGCCTCTCTGGTATGTTCCCCCAGCAATTCCCATCAGGAGAAATCCTGGTTGTGGTTGAAATAAAGTTTTACATCAGCGTTTCCTATCCTTTTCATGTATGATGTCAAAAAATGTCACAAGCCCCTCGGATCATCTTTGTACTTTCAAAATCTGCGAATTAAGAAAATACTCTTACAAAATGCCTTCTGTGAATTTCGAATACTCTTAATTTTAGGAAACTGATCGTTGCAATGGCATGCACTTACAACAATCAATGGGCAAGACAGCATCTTGTCTCTAAGGATGCTGTTGCTATTATAGTAAGAAAATATCTGTATTCTTAAAAGATATATCTATGGTAATAAAGGCACAATATGCAAATCGACCGAACAGCTGAACAGCAGAATGACCATCTGGACAACCTTCCTGACGACCTTCTGGATGACCTTCTGGACAAAGCCAGGGCTACAAGGGCCTACTCTTGCACGAATTTCGTGCATCAGGCCTCTAGTATTTAAGAATGTAGGAAAGAAATGACATGAAGTCGGAACCATGGCAACGTCTTACACAGTCACATGTAATTGGTAGGCATGGGGGGCTCATTAGACTATTTGCCTACGTCTGTATATACATTTTCATAATAAAATTTTAAATAAAGTAATACTTGGTCCAATATGGATTCACAGAGCCCTTAAAATGATTCTGTCCCTTTCCCACTCTAACATCTGTAGCCTACAGTTTGGAATCAATGATTTTAGATTATTAGCAAACTAGAGGACTGGTGCACAAAATTCCTGCAGTGGGGCAAGGGAGAAGTGTCTCTCAGCCTGGCCTGCACCCTCTCACAGTCTGGAACCCCTCAGGGGATGCCCTGAATGATCGAATCTAACTTGGCAGTCAGACATCCCTCTCGCAGTCTGGGAATCTCGCAGTCCAGGACCCTTACCATCCGCCTGCAGCAGGTGGGAGAGGCTCCTGCCATTGCCACTGTGCGTGCCAGCCATGAGCCTGGCTTCTGGCTGAGTGGAAGTGCACTGACCACCAAGGGGCAGCTCCTGTGTTGAGTGTCTGCCCCTCTGGTGGTCAGTGTGCATCATAGCAACCAGTTGTTCCACCATTTGGTCGATTTGCATATTAGCCTTTTATTATATAGGATGTTTGTCATGCAGGTTTTTTTGGTTTTGGTTTTGGTTTTAAGCTCTTGGATCAAAATAGCACAAAACAATGATTACACCTCTATTTGCTTGTACACCCAGCTTTTCCCATTGCACTCTGAACAAATGATTGCCAACAGCCCATTGATCAATACTGATCAATTCCCAACCATGTGTTAGGGTCTGGAATGGGTTTAATGACTCTGAAGAGATGCAGATATTCCTCCCCAGGAAGCTCACGGTCATGTGGGAGATGGGTGGTGAACAATTAAAGGATGGTTAATGAATCATGGCAAGAATGCTGAGTGTTGGAGAGAGAGGGGCAGGTGCTGCTGTAAGTGCACCAAATGGAGGAGGCTCAGCAGGCAGGTGTCGGGGGAGGAAGGTTCTAGAAGGAGTGACATTTCAGTGGAAGGGTCAGTAGGAGCTCCTGAAGCCAAGAGGGAGTCACAGGCTCTTCACTGGCATTCCAGAGGGCTGTAGGCCCCCAGCCCCCAGGTTGCCTGTGGCCCCAGCTCTGGAGTGAAGGAGCTCTCTGCTTAGCATGATCTGATCCTGGAGAGAGCAGGGGGCTCTCTGCCTGCCTCCTTCCACCCTCCTGTCAACAGCTGGCCCCTAATAAGTGACTGACCTCAGCATGTTTGATATGAAGAGGGGCAGCACAAACAATCACCTGCCAGGGGGGCATCTTCTTAAAAGACACGGTAACGATCGGGTTTCAGAGTGCGTGGGCAGTGTGAACCCTGGGAGCTCCCCCTTTAGACAGGACATTGATCTTCCCCGGCTGCCTGGGACAGCCGCATCAAGACACAGCTCATATTTCCCGGGCCTTTCACTCAGCAGATAAACGCAAGGAGGCTGACAATAATCAAAAGGTAGCGTTAAAAAAAAAAAAAAGTAGCGTCAGCAGGACAAGTGGTGTGGCGCCCTGCCCACTCAGAGGCATTCCAGAATCAGCCAAATGGCTAATATTTTTGAGTATTTTTCAGGTGCGAGGCGCCCTGCTCGGCACTCTCTCTGTGCTGTGGGATTTACTCCTTCAGATTCTTGGATCTGAAGATTTCTCATGTTCATACCTGAACTCTTGATCCCCTGTCCCCAACCCCCAAAATGTCTGCTCCTTCGGCATTCTTGTCAAGCCACTTGGACCAATCCTGTGGTGGTCACAAATGAAAAAGGTGAAGGGAGTAAGAAGTTACAAAATAGTCACGGGAATGGAAAGTACAGCCCAGGGAATACGGTCAATAATGTTAATTAGCATGTATGGTGCCAGGTGGGAACTAGAATTATCAGGGGATCACTTGTAAATTATATGATTGTCTAACCCCCATGCTGTGCTACCAGAACAAATACAAAATAATATTGAATGTCAGCTGTCATTGAAAATTTTAAAAAATTCCAGGGGTATTGACTCCATCGGTCTCTCTGTCCCTCCCAGCCCACACCCAGTCCTTTAGCAAAGGGTTCTCCTTCCATGATCTGCGGTGACCCTCATAGTGAGTTGGGAAGGATGTACCCTGCTGTCCTCCCTGTGGAGATGACAAAAAGGGACCCTCAGAGAGGTCGAGGCCACCTACCCAGAGTCACCAAGCTCATAGGTGGTATGACCCTGGGGCTCCAAATCTTAGTCTGTGCCTTCCTGTGACCTCATACTCCAGGATGGGACACATGAGTGTTGATTGGCATGAGAGGGGATATTTCTGGCTGAAGTGGGGGAGGGCAGCAGGAAGAGGAGCTGTCTAGGACCTGAGAAGCTGGGGTTTATGAAATCAAGACTTGGAGACCTCCCATGATGGGGGTGCTGTGTCTAGTCTCCATCAAGCCACTGGGGGCCCAAGTCCACAGCAGCAAGAGGACTGCATCCCCCAAAGATCCAGAGGGGCTGGCCAGACTCACTCTTGATGGTTCCTGGGAGACATCACTCATCCTCAGACTCGGGCCTGACGTGCCCCCTCCAGCCGCCTCACCTCACCTGCCGGCCCAGTGAACCCCTCCTCTCTGTACTCCCAACCCTCAGCTCGCCTGCAGCTATTTGTATGGCAATTGTTTGTAGTCATCCTGCCCTTGTGTGAGCCTCTGAGAGGGTGACATGGGGTCATTTTTATCCCTACATCTGTGTCAGCCAGTGTCCCCTTTCCCTCTGATAGGTGTTAGCATGCATGTCCAGCTTCCACCATCCACATTCCAACTGGCTTATCATTCAACATGCCAGTTTCACTCTTACCAAGTAAAATGTTTTCCCCACCCAAATGTACATGTTAAAGCCTAACCTACAATGTAACTGCATTTTGAGATGATACCTCTTAGGAGGTACTTAAGGTTTAAATGGGGTCATAAGGGTAGGGCCCTGCTCTGATAGAATTAGTGTCCTCATAAGAAAGAAGAAAAGAGAGCTCCCTCTCTCCCTCCCTCTCCTTTTCCCTCTTCCTCTCCTTCTCCATTTCCCTCTCCCTCTACTTCTTCCTCTCCCTCTCCCTCTCCCTCTCCCTCTCCCTCTTCCTCTCCCTCTACTTTTTCCTCTCCCTTTCCCTCTTCCTCTCCCTCTCCCTCTCCCTCATCCTCTCCTTGTCCCTCTCTGTTTTCCTCTCCCTCTTCCTCTCTCTCCCTCTCGTTCTCTCCATATTGAGTAAAAGCCATGTGAGGACACAGCAAGAAAATGGCCATCTACAAGCCAAGGAGAGTGTTCTCTCCAGAAACCAACCCTGCCAACACCTTGAACTTGGACTTCCAGTATCAAGAACTGTGAAAAAATAAATGTCTGTTGTCTAAGCCCTCAGTCTGTGGTGTTCTGTGGTATTTTGTTATGGCAGCCCGAGCAGCTAACACATCACCCATGGCCAATGAGTGAGCATGTCACTCCCCCTGACAAGCTCTTTCTCCCTGGAATCTGAGTCTGGTATCTATGGATTCAAAGGCTAGATATGGTTGGCATCCACTCACCCGGACCATGGCCTCTGAAAGCAAACTGCCCACCCCAGTCCTAGAGCTGTCCAGGTTTCTGACCATACTGTGACCTGTTTCTGGAATTCTCCTTTCCAGCTTATGAGCTATCCCAGAACAATCCATGAAATCCTTTTTTCTTCAGTTAGAAATGTTTCCACTGCAACCAAAAATCCGCAAGTAATGGAATTTTCTTTTGATCCTTCCTGGTAGTGTAATATTAGTTAACAGCCTAATTTGAATGACCCTCAACTCAGAAAAATGCTTTCACTCTTCATGTCTCTGCAGAAGCAGCAATGGGGTTCCCTTAATGTGACTTTTCATCTATTATCTTTTCCCTTTGCTCCTGGAGGCAGGGAGAGCGAGATGGATGGGAATGAGTCATCATCCTGGTTAACCTGACTTCAGCCACAATGGTAAATATGTGGATTTTTTCCCCCAAAAGGAGATTAACACGATGGACTGACAGTTGAGATGAAGCCAGAACCACTGGGATACCGGGAAATGATCCTCCTTTTTATTTTGCCAGAGATGATCACTAATGGTAAAGGGTAGGGAGCCAAGGGAAGTTCATTCCTCGTTGCTGTTTTGCTTTGCAGTGCTAAATTAGTAATGGAACAGCCTGGTCCAAGCATTTTCCTCCCAGAATTTAATAAAAGGCACAGGTGTGGCTGAGGGGCACTCAGCCATGTGTGGCTCAGGGCAGTGAGGAGAGATGGTTCCAAGAGTTTCTATCTACATGAAATCAGTCTTGTTCTGATTTAAGACGAGCTTGTTGCCAAGTAGCAAAACACAAAGAACTCCTTTCTTTTCCAGTTTGGATGCTTTTATGGGTTGTGCATGTGTGTTGCTTTTTAATAAAGGTCTAGCTGAATGCTTATTCCAAAACCTTTGGCCAAGTCTAAGGAAAAGTGTTGAACGTGAAAAAAGAAAAAGTGGGCATAGTTTTGGCATTCCTTCACTCCAAATTAGAATCATTGAAGGGTTGTTTCCGAGGACGGAAACAGATGAAGGAAGGGAACTGGTGTGCTGGGGAGTTTCAGGAATCACCATCATCATTATTGACATCACTATTGTGATTGTCATCATTGCCACCAATATCATCATCATCACCATGATCATCATCGTCATCATCATCATCACCATCTTAACACCACCATTGTCATCACCATCATTATCACTATCCTCCTCCTCCTCATCATCATCATCATCATCATCATCATCATCATCATCATCATCGACTTAATTTGACCACTTACGTGCCAGGAGCAATGCAAACACCTCAGTGTGCATTTGCATCTCCCTTTTCCTTTCCTCCCGACTCTCTACTCAGCTTTTCTTCATGGGACTCATCTCTACTGGGCATCACAACGTGTATACGTTTGTACATTGGTTTGTTGTTTCCTCCTTCTCTCTCCTGCCCAGAATGTAAATTCCACAAGGGATTTTATTTGTATTATTGACAATGGGACTCCCAGGGCCTAGTCCAGTGTCTGTCACATAGTAGGTGAGTGATAAATAGTAGTTGAATGGAAGAATAATATTAATGACAACTGGAGATACTATCACCACTCTCATTGTAGAGATGAGGGGGATGAAGCTCAGAGAAGCTAAATAGCTCACTTGAGGTCGTTGGTACCAGTATCAGAAAGCAGGCAGGTAGTTAACACAAATCTCAGGCTCTTCAACCTCTAGGCACAGTTGTGACTTCATCTTTCCTCAGAATTAACAAGACATGGATAGGTACTTCAAGGCTTTTAACCCTCCACATCTCCAGTTATTTTTCTGAAGCAAATGGAATGCATCTCTGCTCTCCAAAAGAGGGAGAAAAAACATTTTCTGAGAGTGGAAAATCACCCACATCTGCTTCTCTGCTTGACATGAACCCCTGAGCTTGTGTTCTCTAAAACTCTTAATTAACGACTTGCCAAAGTAAGAACCATTTGCCTAAACCAAGGCAGGGATAGAAGTTGATTGACAAGGCTCTAATTAAACCCCAATTTATAATCTAACAGCCTGGATCTTTCAGGTCATAAAGGACTTTGATCCTAGAAATTGTGCTAATAAGAGTTCCCCTACCCCCACCTCCTCCATCTCTGTCTGGCTTCCCTAACTTCAGGATGGGTGCTGCAGAGGTGAGGCTGCAGCCTTGTTGAAAAGAAATTAGTTCCCCGCAGTGGCCAAATGAGCTGTCTTTAAAAATAACAGCAACCCCACATGGGGTCTTGAGATAGCAATCTGACCATGGGTTCCCTCAGTGGGGACCTTTGCATAGGGATGCATGCCAGATGGTTCTGAGACAAATTCCAGTATCTGTGATGATGGAGGGGCTGCCACTGCTGGGGTGGGGGAGGGCTGGAGATGGACTAATGTGTGTGGAGGAGGTGCTGCTCTTGTGAGACTCAAGGGACTTAACCCTCTCTAGTGGTTTCTGGGCCAGAGGATTGGAGGGATGAGTGGTTTGAGCATGGTGTGTATGTGGGGCAAAAAATGGAATGACACCCAAGGAGTGTCCTTTCCTTAGTCAGCTAGAGAGGTCAGATAAATAGTCTCAGATTTGGGGACTTTGGAGACCAGGAAATTTAAAAAATCTGGAAGGGTTGACATAGGCTCGCTAATTTTTATTGCATCAATTAAGTACCTGAAAAGTAACAGGCAAACAAACAGATTAACAAAAACAACAAATCTCCATTATCTACCACTATACACAATGTATTTGAAAGAGATTTTGGGCACACACAACGAAGTGGGAAGAACACCATCACAGACAAAGGAAGATCTTCCCAAGAACGGGCCGTTGAGGACCGTGAACATACTGGTACATACTGATATTAGCCTTATGTTTCTCATCTATCCTTTGGTGAATTTGTTGTAGATCAATGAGCCCCAGGTGTAATACTTGTAGGATGAACGTGAGTCCCAGTTGGGCTGGAATAGTTAAGTTGAAGCAATTGTTTACTAATTAATGCCCACTAATTGGTTTTTATGTCTCCTTTCATTCTCAAATGGGCTCCAGTTTGGACAACCAATTACACAGCCACCTTGAGAATTTGGGGACGTCTGGTAGGGAACATGCGCAAGACTTTGACTTTACTCCGTAGCCCTGTGGCTATTTTCCCACGCTCTTTAAACACACATTTGTCCCAAGATTTTAGTAGAAGGAAGTGAGACCCGGTGCTCTGAGAAGATTTGCTTCTCTCTCTGTCACACCCTTCTCTCTTCTCTCTCCCTCTCTTTTTTAACCACTTTATTGAGATATCATTGACATAAAAATCATTTATATTTAAGGTATATAACTTGATGTTTTGTTATACATTGTGAAAATCCTTCTTTCTTCTTTTGTTTTTTGATGGTCTGAAAGATCTTTGTGTAGATGAGCAAGAAAAGAGATAAGCCCTGACCGGTTTGGCTCAGTGCATAGAGCGTCGGTCTGTGGACTCAAGGGTCCCGGGTTCAATTCTGGTCAGGGGCATGTACCTTGGCTGCGGTCACATCCCCAGTGGGGAGTGTGCGGGAGGCAGCTGATCGATGCTTCTCTCTCATGGATGTTTCTAACTCTCTATCCCTCTCCCTTCCTCTCTGTGAAAAATCAATAAAATATATTTTTAAAAAAGAAAAGAAATAAAAATACACTTATGATTCTGTCAAAATATGTCATATTGGCTTAGAAAACAGAGGAAGAAACCATCTCTCCACCTGCCAGTGTGCAGAAAGTTCACTGGGTATTTGGCGCCTTATTTCAGCAAGTAGAGACACTCCATAAACAGGCAACAGGATGTAGTCAGAACACGGAGCTACTTGTCTGCTTCCTTGATTGTATTTTATACTCACGTGATGCAACTTGCCTTCAGATCACCCATTAAATGATAAAAGAGACACAGTACTCTATCACCATTTTCCACACTGTCTGTAATTATGTGCATGCACCCATGTGCTAAGGGAGGAAGGACAGGAATTTGATAAAAGAGGTGTTGTCAAGATGAAAAACAAAATAAGCAACTTTATAAAAACATGATGTTTATGTTCATTGAGGGAGAAACAGTGTGCCTGTACTAGAAAGACTACTGTCCTGAATGTTAGGTGCACCTAAATATCCCAAAGTGCCAGATGATGGTGATGGTGGTGATGATGGTGGTGATGATGATGATGGTTGTGGTGGTGATGGTTATATCAGTAACCAAGACTGCCCTTAAGGTCCATGAGGCATCCCAGCTTGGTCAGTGCTGACTTCTGTGCACATGAGCGTCCCATACTGTCTTGGAAAGTGAGGGCAGGAGACATGAGTTGGTGCCCATTCCCCAAACTAAACCACTGACTCTAACAACATTAGTTTTAACGGGAACTTTCTAGATTTTCTGGTTCAACCCATCCATTTCATCCTCCTCCCACCTGGTCAGTTTCACACAAGGTGGGGGCTTCCTTTGTACACCTGGGTCAGCTGAGCAAAGCCTGTTCTCTGCCAGAACATGACGTGGGGCACAGCTTTTACCTCCTGGGTGACGAAGGACCCACTTCTAGAGCACCACTGGCAGCTGGGGAGCCGCTGAGGTTGGTGGCATCAGGTCCTCCTCAAGGGAGCAGCTGGGCTTACAGTCCTAGGCTCTCCTGTCTCAGATTGTTGAATAAGAACAAATACCTGCTTTGTGTTTATTTCCTTTCGGGGGGTTCAGGAAGAATTGATGTTGGAGACGAAGTCAAAGGCGCTGCCAACACAATCAAAGCCTCTGAAGGAAACGAAAGCCAAGTGCCAACGTCCCGAGCTGCAGCCAAGATTTAGGAAGCTTCATACCTGACCCAGCTTGATTTAGGGCCCTTTTAGGCTGACATTTAATATGTGACTTGCCTGGTGGGCAGGCTCCTTGCAGTGTTTGGGAAAGGCTAAATGGGATTGGAATGGCGATGACCTCATCTGGCGCTTGGCACTCTTCGGATCTGGTGCCATTATTGAGCTCAGAGCAGCTCGATTTGTGGAACTGCTAGGCCCGCCCCACATACCCTGTGGGACTTGGAAAGCCCACTGTTTACCCTGGGATGGAAGGGGGTGTTATGGTGGGAGAATTCAGGCCCACCCAGGGAGACCCATGCAGACCGCATAGCAACCACTGGTCATATTGTGAAAAAGACGCATGTAGAGTTAACCAATCAGAGGGCACATGCAGAACTATGGGACGGATGTTCTGTGGGATTGTGGTCTGTATGTCAGGACAGTTTCTGAGATGAGAAGCGGTCCCAATGAAGTAGTCTGATGAAAGAATTGGCCTTCCCACCACAGGCATTGTTCAAAGACAGGTTAGATGACCACTTGGTTGGAGATGTCATTGAAGGCTTTCAAACGCCAGGGAGAGAGGGGTTTGACTGCATTAAATCTAAGGTTGAGAGTCATTCAATTATAAGAAACAGTACATAGTCACTAGCATCTGTTTAAGGGTCTCTGGTATATAGTAACACTTCATGTAACTGAGGTTTCAAATATCTGGCTAAAAAAGAACCAAGAATTAGAAAAAAAGAAGAGGAGGAGGAAGAGGAGGAAGAAGAAGAAGAAATAAAAGAAAGGAAAAGGAAAGGAAAGGAAAGGAAAGGAAAGGAAAGGAAAGAAAGGAACATGACTCTGAGGAACCAGAAGGGGTGCTATGGAGTTGATGCTGTAAGTAGGAAAGCGCCTGTGATTCTCGCTGGTACCTAACGACTCCTATTTTAGACACAATTATAACAGGCTCAGTTGTGATCCCCTAGCACTCACCCATTTCAGTCCCACCCGTGCTGTTTTCTTTGTCTGGTTTTCTTAAACCCAGTGTGATGGTGAGGGTGGTAGCTACACTTCAGGAGGGGAGATGCTCATCCAACCCAGCCATGAACTTACTGTGTGATATTGGCCACGTCACTGCACTCCTAGGGCACCTAGACTGCTGTCTGCACCAATGGCAATAGGTATTTGTGGAATGAACAAATGCAAGGGTTATTTCAAATAACCTGACTTAATCCTGGAAGGGCAGCACCCTATTTGCTGTAGCCCTTCGTGTCTATAAGGAGTTTAAATGCAGACGTCTCAGACACTCTATAACCCGCTCCTCACACCTCACAGGGTGATAAAGGATGAGAAATACGCTGCCATATTTTCAAAAGTTTATTTCATTTGCAAAAACCTCAAAATTTACAACCCTAAAAACCACCGTTTTCACTGTTGGCTTGGAACATCACCAACCTGTCTACTTAAACTCATATTTAACTCGCTATTTAAACTAGTGTGAAAACAGCAGGCATCTCAAAAAGGTCAGCCTTCCTCAGACCAACTGACCTTTTTGCTTTTTTGCAATTTTGCAAGAAGGGACCTGGGGCGTGAGCAAGTCACAAACTGTCTGATTTGAGCTTTTCCCTACTAATTAAATTCAAACCATTAATCAGATGAGACACCGTGTTCTTTTTGCCTTTGACCTCAAGTCTCTTTGCTCTTCGAAATTTTCCCCTTCTGGGAGAGGGCTCGCTCTGAGCTTTTGAAGTTGGCAGAGAAGAGATAAGGCGACCAAGGCAAGCTTTGCTTTATGCAAAGGAACCGGGAGGGACTCCTGTAAAGCTGTCTGTCAGACTCCGCTATCTCTGCAGCAGAGATGGAATATTACTGTGTGTTTGTAGCTTACCCAAGCAGTTTTTGTATTATGTGCCCAAGGATGAGTGTGGCTTGTCTTTTAAAAGCATATTACTCTGCAGAGGACCCCTCTACCTTTCTTATATGATTGGTTTATGGGCAGTTACTAGCTGCCAAAAAAATTCTGGTCAGATTTCAGTAGCTACTAGTATCTGTTTCTCACTTGAAGATCAAGTTCAGCGAGGCAAACTAGAAATGACAGCTGAAAAATAAACATTTTGCAGTGTGTCCTCTACTTTGCTCAAAGGTGACCTTAGCCTAAGGGGACAAGGTGAGGTGGAGGTTAAATGTGTCCCACCAAAAAGCGGGGGGGGGGGGATCTAGAACAAAAGTCAACCTCTGGGATTTGAACCCGAGACTGGGGTGAGTTCAGGGCACACCTACTGCTTGACATTGCTGTGTAATGATCGGCGGTGCCTGGTTTCCAGAATGTCATGGTTATGGGCCGCAGGAGCTTGTGGGGATTAACATCTGAACGTGGAGGGCGCCCCGCTGCTCTGGTCCGCTTTGTTTGCCTGTGTGAGTTGTGTCCCGTGCTTACACACCAAGAAGCTGCTGGAGCCGTCCCTGGTGGGAAAGGGCTCGTCCCGTGCACAGGAGACTGCTCTGGTGAGCCCTGCCTCTTGTTCTGGGGCCATCAGACTCGGTCATCCTTCTGCATCGATTACATTCATGGGGGGTTCGGGTTTGAGCCTCTCTGGAAGGAGATCCCATTAGCTTCTGGTGTTTTCTCCTAGCGAGAACTTCATGCTGATAAACCTGGTCACTTTGAAAGTGGAAGCATCCGTCACAAACAAGCTGTTGCAGGTGCTGAAATATGGTCCCTGACCTTAAAGAGTCACCTCTAATTTACTTTCTGCTCTCTCTCTCTCTCTCTCTCTCTCTCTCTCTCTCTCTCTCTCTCTCTCCATGTATCAAATGAGCAGAAACAAGTTTGAGACATTTTGCAGAAAAGGCGCTCACTGGATAAGAAGATTTCGTAGACGCATATTTAGGCTTAAAGGACCTTCATAAATGCACAGGTGCTGGGACCAACCCAGAGATTCTGATGCATTCTTGGAGCGTCGTCCCTGTATCAGCTTTGCCAGGTGACCCTGAGGCAGAGCCTGCACGATGTCCAGCGCCTCATAGGTCAGCCTCATGCAGTTCCATAGACGGCGGTGTCCGGAGCTTGATAAGTACCACGAGTGAATGAATAAAGCTACTTGGGAGAAGGGACCAAGTATGGGGACTCCAAGGTCTATAGTGGGGAGACCAGCTAATAATCAGGTTGGAGCCCCGTTCACACAGTCGCGCACACATTTCTCGCAGACCCCAATGGAAATGACTTCATACTTCACTTGCATTTCGAGAGGAGCGAGAAGAGCCTCCTGGCACAAGGCAGGGTTGGCTGCTCTCCGGCCCGGCGAGGACACAATGGATAGACAGACCACAGATCTATCTGCCCGGCACCAAAGGCCACCACTGTATGGGAGAAGTGAGGGTTCGGTCAAGGCAAAGGGAGAAGTCACTGACCTTCTTGTGACTTTAGTCTAAAATAAGGTGACCAGATTTAAAGCGGTACACCATTGACGGGGGGGGGGGGGGTCTTTTTTCTTTTTCTTTTTTCTTTTTTTTATTATTACTTAAAATATTACAAAGAGTAATTGGGACTTTTTTAAAACTCCGTGGAATGTGGGCAAACTATTAAAAATCGGGACTGTCCCGCCAAAAGCGGTATGTCTGGTCACCTTAAAGTCTTCAACGGCTGCGGCATATTTTGTTGCCCCACAAGGTGTTTAAAAATGGGGACACGCACATGGAAATGCAGACATCCTGTTGCTGCTCTTGATAAATTCAGAAGACCTGGCCATGTGGGGCCAGGGCTCTCCTCTGGGAAGGAAAGCCGAGCTCAGCCATGGCTGCCACGTTGGGCAAAGCCTGGGTTCTCAGTTTGCTCCTGTCCCCACCACTCCCGATCGCCTGCCCCTATCCGCTTCTCTAGTCCACACCTCCGGCCTGGTCCCTGGAGGCACTTGGGTTTGTAGCACCTCAGACAGTTGGAGGAAATGTGTCCTTGGCAACATATTTACCAATAACGTCGAGGAAAGTCATCCACAGTTGAAATTCCTGCGGAGAGGCCGGATCGGGTCACTGATGGGGGAAGCCGATAGCCAGTCACAGGTTAACGAGCCTTTTGCTCCAGAGAGGATATATAAATACACCCCAGAGGGGCCCTGAACTTTCCCCACCGATCTGATCCGTCTCTAATTGTTACCAATTGGTATTCCCTTACGCCCATGCTTTCTTTGTAATAGAGACGTGGTTCTCATGTTCCCCGTAGAGTGACCCTGTATTCCAACTGCCCATCCACGGGGGTCACACGGACTTCCTGGGATGAGAATGCTTGGGTTTAAGGGTTTAAAGCCTCCTATTTTCTTTCTTCCCTAAAGCAGCTCCGTTTATTTTAAATCCGGACACATTGACACCCTTGAAGCCGCTCTTCTTGCATTGGTATCGCTAAGCAAAGTTAAGAGAATTTCACCATAGGCGTGAAACACGCTTTTCATTTGATTTGTTTGTGCATCTCTAAGAAATGACAAGTTAGCAGGAGGACACCTGTGGTGGCAGGACTCTGTCCTCGCTGGCCTTTAACCTGCATCGTCAGAGGTAACTGTCTGTAGAATTGTGAGCTGGTGATTGTTTTAAATGCCACGCCGCGCCCTCTGACCTCTGACGCGGTGAGTATGGTGTGGGTGAGGGTGAGTTCAGCTCCCAGGACGGCCCTAAAGTCTGAGCCGGGTCCAATGTCTGAAGCAGGACTTCTCCCAGGACACAGTGGCAGGTCCGAGCAGATGCAGACTGCGCGGTCTTTTTCTTCTTTGTGTCCACCTGGCCCTCAGATGAGCAATGAGCTACAGTGGGGAGTAAAGAGGAGTGGCTCATGTCTCTCTTCTATCTCCTCCTCCCAGGACCGCTCAGCCTCGGGGATGGTGTGCTGTGGGCACAGGAGAAGCACGAGTGGGGCTGGGCTGGGCTGGGCTGGGGGAGGGAGGCACTGACGGCAAAGGGCACAGGGTTTCCTTTCGGGGAGATGGAAAGGCTCTGGAACAAGGTAGAGGTGGCGGCTGCACCCCATGTGAATGTGCTTAATCCCCCTGGGCTGCACGCCCTGAAATGGACACAAAGGCACATGTTATGTTATGTCTATGTCACCACAATAACAAAAAAGGCAACAGGGGAAAAAGAGACTCTGCAGGGAGAAGAAATTAAAACAACAAACAGCCATTAATAACCTATTCACAGGACAGGAGCATAGGTCTTCACTTTCTTCCTGAAGGGTACTTCTCTCCTCTCTCTCTCTCTCTCTCTCTCTCTCTCTCTCTCTCTCTCTCTCTCACACACACACACACACACACACACACACACACACACACGCCCATGTCTGGTGACCACAGCAGCCAGCTGGTCACTGCGGCACAGACATCCTGGGGTGACGGGCTCGTCGGTTTCCTCATCTGCAAATAAGGACCCGGGTCCCACGGAGGATTCAGGGGCAACGCAACCCCTGGGCCCAGTGACGCCGATGTCAGGTCGCAGGCTCTGCGCTGCATCAGAGAAAGGAGGTTGCCTCGGAGGGCACCCTGGCTTTCCAAAGCGTTGTGTGGGGGCCCCGACAAGATCACCCTCTGGCCTCCCGGTCATTAATTACACGGGTGTGTTTATTCCTCCCAAATGCTGAGCTTTTCGGTCAGAACCAGGGTCGGGCCAGGTCTGACCCGGCCTCCCTCAGGACAACCCACGCACAAGCTGCCTTCGCTGCCAGGTCAGGGCTGCCACCCGGGGCTCAGGGTGTAGATGGAGGGAACAGACGTGGCCTGTCCCTGGCTGTTTCAGAGCCAGCGGGATTGACTCAAGAAGATTCGACCAAACCCTGTATTCGTTTGCTAGAAAATACCACAAGCTTGGTGTCTTAAAACAGCACAAGTGCACTGTCTTCCTGGAAGCCTGACATCAAGGTGCTGGCAGGCCTGGCCCCCCTCTGGAGCCTGGGGGCGCCCTTTCCTGTGTCTCTGCCATTCACATGCCATTTTTGTAGCAGGACACTAGTCATATTCAAGCAAAGGTCCACCCACTCCAGGATGACCTCATCTTCTTAGCTAATTACATCTGCAATGACTCCCTTTCCAAATTAGGTCACATTTGGAGGTCCTCGGGGCTGGGGCTTCCACATATCTTTTCTGGGGGACACACTCAGCTCCTGACACCCAGGGATTCCCCTGCACCCCAGCACCTCTGAGAACCTCTTGCCTCCTCCAGGAAGTCCACTGTGCCTGCTTGCTCCTGAGCATCCCTGATCCTCCCAAGGGGCCCCCCAAAGCCCAGCGTTCACGGTCTAAAGGAGGCCTAACGTTACAGCCATGGTTTTAATTAAGGCTTGATGGGCCATGTCATGACATCATCAATTAAACAAGCATAATAAAAATTAACTTAATATGAAGTGTGGGAGGGCAGTCCAGGGTTTGTCATGAAATCACATTCTGTAGCTGTGAGTGCCATGTGAAGAGGCATCGGCGGCCGGGTCCTCTGTTCACTAAGAAGTTCCGCTCGTGCTCATTGCCTCTCCGCGGTGCCTTCGGCCCAGACACTGCCCCAGAGTGTGGAATTTCATTCGCACCCGGGTTGGTGAAGTGAGCAGGTTAATTCCAAACCACGGGTCTGAGTCAGGTTCTTGTCTGGAAATCACACACTGAAATTCCGGGCAGGCTGAGCAGCGGGGGCCGTGCCGTGACGAGGTCGTGGAGCCGTGTGTCCCGGCGTAGCCGGGCAAGCAGCCTGGGCCTCTGGAACAGAAGCCAGAGGGGATCCTGGGGCTTAGCATTAAGCTCAGCCTTAAGTATGGGTTTTGGGGACGCCCTTGGCTGGGTTCCCCTGTGGCTGTCATTCCTTAAATCTCAGGGATGAATACAAGTCTCATAACATTTTTCAATGCCAAGTCCTGGTGTACACGCCATAAAACACTTGCTTTAGGAGGACTGGAAAGATCCGGGGTATAATGCTATTTTCTGCCATTTATGAGGAACAAGGATGAACAGGCCTGTGGGTAGAGATGACGGGGAGGGGGGGTGCAGGTAGGTGGATGTGGACCTCCTGCACAGGGCCGTACCCAGTTGTACCTTTCACTGGGGCACCAGGCCAGGGCGCTGAGGCCAGCACGGCACCCGCCAGTCGTGCTGTAACTGCTGGGGCTGCTTCCAGGGGGATGTCACAGGCTCTGGGGGGCAGTGGGGAACTAGACAGACAAAGCCCTGCTTTCACAGACCTTGCACCCCACTGACCAGGGAGAGAGAAAATATGAACAAGTCACAAATGTAAAATAAAAATTAAAAATAGGGCAATCACATCAGACCATATTAATTGCCATGAGAAAGGGTGGAGCAAGATGATAGGAAACCTCTGGAAGGGGCTGGCTAGGCCCATGGCCTGCAGTGGCTTCGCTGAGGTGGGGGCATTGGAGGGTGACTGGATGCTGAGGGGGAACCACTTTCGTGAGTCATCAAGGGCAGAGTGCTGGATGACTGGCCGACGTACTCTGAAACCCCAGCTAGACAGGAGCTGGTGACGGAGGGGCAGAAAACACAGCTCCGAGGCCAGGACAGGGCGGTTCAGGGCCAGGCTGTGCAGCTGGACAGGACCGGGCCCTGGAGGGTGTGCAGCGGCCGTGAAGGAACTCATGCTTATTCCATGTGCGGAGGCCTGTTGCATGACTACCTCTTGCAATGGATATGTGGGGGACATTTGCAGGGTTAATTCTTCCTCCAGTTTCCCAGTCCAAATGGCATTCCTGGCAAGTGCTTTAGAGGAATACACACTAAAAAATGCTGCTGAAAAGCGTTTCCAGCTCAGCTCCGTGGAATTCTTTCTCTTCCCTCTCTACACAGCCTTCAAACTCACAGCAGTGAGGAGGCGGGTGAGCCACTCCAACGCCCTCCATGAATTTTGCCTTCTCCCCTAGAATTGTCTCCTCTGGGCGGTCGAGGGAGGCCTGGGGCGTCTGTCAGTCTTGGTCCCAGAGAGCTGGACTCAGGTTCCAAAGCAAAGTGTGGAAAAGGGACCAGGGCGGAGATGACCGTTTCAACACAGGAGAAGTGGCCCAGGGACGGTAGTTACATGGAGAAGGCTGGGTGTACACGTGCTGTCTGGCTGACACCCATCTGAGCTAAAGGCACCGTACACGCCTGCCTGCATTTGCTTTTCATTCGGGAACCAGCACTGGAGGACTGGCAAAAAGTGATGGCTGTGTTTGTGTCCTTCATGACAAACTGGGTGGCAGTGGGAGGTAGTGATGGGGAATTAGCTTTCACTACAAACCCTTTTTACCTTGTAAAAGTTTTTCCAGGTACATCTGTTATCTATTGGAAACAAATCTGTATATATAAAAGCCGAGCAACCGGAATGCCTGGAACGAACAACTGGAATGACCGGTCACTATGATGCGCCTGCAGCTGGCCAACAAGCCTAATGGGTGTGGGGCCGGCCAGCCAACCTCCCACGGCCCCTCCCCTTGGCTAGCCTGCCCCTGATTGGTCCCCCACCCTGATTGGGGGTGGGCCTGGCCAACCTCCCACGGCCCCTCCCCTTGGCTAGCCTGCCCCTGATTGGTCCCCCACCCTGATTGGGGGTGGGCCTGGCCAACCTCCCACGGCCCTTCCCCTGGCCGGCTGGCCAGCAGGACCCTACCCGTTCATGAATTCGTGCACCAGGCCTCTAGTATAAATAGAAAACAGTTTTATGTGGAAGCTATGACCCCCGTGAGGTCCTCCTCTATGAAAATAGGATACTGTACCGTTTCACAGTGAGATCATGAATCTTATAGAATCTTGGATCTAAAAGAGAATTCTAAAGTTCTGGCCCATCCCTCACATCACAGACAGACACACTGAGGCCCACTGCTGTGAAAAGGGCCTGGCTGATTCAGGCACAGAGGGATTGATACCAGGTCTTCTGTCACTGGCCTCCTTTTCCCAGGCTGTGCTGTGCTGGGTCACATGCTATCCCTGGAAATTTCCATTCCTACATTTCTAAAATTTGTGGTAAAAAGAAAAAGTGCCCATGTGACGCCTCCCATGTTTCCCAAAAGGAAAACAGATTTATAGGCTGATGGGTCCGTGGGCCAGTCTGTGTGCAAGAAGCCCAAGTGCCCTGCACTCTGATGGCTGGTGTGTTCGGGACCAAGAGGAGGGTTGATGGCAAGACAGGTGGACTGGGATACTTGGGCAAACCCCAAGCATAGAGGATTTAATGTGAAATAACCACCTAGGATTTATGTAACAATTAATGGATGAATACAAAATACTTCCATTAATTTATTTTGAACCTCGCTTATGCAGCAGTTACCTTCTGTCAAGAACCCTTCGAAGCACTTCCCCCAAATTAATTTGTGTCGCATGAGCACCATTTTATGGTAATTTCAATGGTAAAATTTGGAGTGACGTAGACTCGGGTTTAAATCCTGGTTCTGCCATTCTTAGTATGACCGAGGCCAAGTTACTTGGTCTCTGAGTCTGAGTTTCCGGTTACTCATCTGTAAAATGGGGATATTACCAACTATCTCAGAGACTTGAAAGAAATGAAGTAATGCCTTAGTTCAAACCATACAAGTTACTGACTTCCAACCTGTTTTCACTTACAAAACTAGCAGTGTCACGTTTCACGTTGTTCAAATATGGAGGTTAGCCCAATGCCAGCACATAGAAAGTGCTCAATAAATGCTAGCTTTCCCCCCCCTCAAATTCTTTAGCTTAAGGGAAGTTAAAAACAGTAAGAAACTTTCCAGCCTAGAAGACTGCATTCTCCCTTCCTTTTCCTCACATCCTTTGATCGAGCCATTGGCCCCAAATTATCCTTCCCCAGGCTTCTTCTAACAACCGAAAGGCTCTCGCCAAGTCCCAGCCTTTGGAAAGAAAGAAAAATCCTATCACAGTTCTGTCCTCCACGGACTCTTGTTTGCAGCGGCTGCAGCACCGGTGGAAGAGGCTGCCCAAGGCAGGCTCCTCGCTGTCCATTCTCCATAGGTTTGGGTCATGAATCTGGAACAAAGAGTTCCCAAGGCAGGGCTCCTGGTGATGCGAATTCCTGAGCCATCTGTCGCCCTTGCAAGGTGGGGGGTCCCATCACAGCTCTTTGACAAATGCACAGCTCCTGAGCCAGGGAACCGCGGGAGGTGAGATTCACATGGGCTAATTATATCAGAAGAGACCCTCACCCGGAGAGGGACCCTTTCTAGTCCCTTTCCTGCCGAAATACCGCAGCCACCAACATGGAAAGGCCATTCTGCCTGGGGTCCCGCCCCTCAGATGTCAGCGCCTTTCTCCGGGAAGGAGAACAGATGTGTGTGCAAATTGCTAGCTCCTACCCAAATGGAGAGGTGGCCCTCATGCCCAGGTCACACGGCCCGCTTCATGGAGAAAATGTCAAAGAGCGTCGACATCTGGGGACTCCGGGGAGACCAAAAGGATGGCCGCAGGAGCCAATCCCTGCCGCTCAGGAGTGAAACCAGAAGCCTCCATCCCCTCAGGAAGCAGCCGTGGCCACCCACACCGGGATCTCTATCTCCCTTCTCAGCATCAGTCATGTTCTACGCGTGTGGAGAGTAACATCGCAGTCCTGATCATCACTGAATTATATAAATATCCATCCCCATGGATATTTATATAATTCAACCATGTTGAGGGCGGCATGAAGAAAGGTTAAGGGGTAAACTTTTAGGAGCTTATACTAGGCAGTTCAGTCTGCCAGCACAGGCACTGGGCTAACGGCATTGCTTTCTGATGCGGTCACGGCCAGACGCCAGGGTAGTGACCTGGTCAGCACACATCCCATCAATCATGGAGAAGGCTGAAATACCTGCAACTCAGCCATTGTTGCCCCAGCCCCCACCCCCAGCGGGCTACAGAGCACAGATCCTCAACCAGGGGGTGCCCCCACCGTGGAGCAATCCACAGGTACTTTATAAATAAGCATTGTCATCGTGAAGGAAAGTTACCAGGAAAACAGAGACTTGATTACATTGTAAGGATACAGTATAAAACACACACTCAACATGTTAGAGAACAAAACACTGCTTCTCATTTGCCTTTTAGAAATCGGGACATCCTATATAGCGGTCCCTACTCGTAAATAATGCGTTTTTATAACAAGCTTGAGAGAATGAGACATTGCTGACAGGAGAACGTCTGAGAATATAAAGCCAAGTATCATGCATTAGTTTTTATTTCGATGGATAAGAGTTAGAAAACATACACTTCAAGTATACAACAAAATCTAAAATAAAAAATTATTTTTTAAAAAATATATTTTATTGATTTTCTACAGAGAGGAAAGGAGAGGAATAGAGAGTTAGAAACATCGATGAGAGAGAAACATCGATCAGCTGCCTCCTGCACACCTCTTACTGGGGATGTGCCCGCAACCAAGGTACATGCCCTTAACGGGAATCAAACCTGGAACCCTTGAGTCCGCAGGCCGATGCTCTAACCACTGAGTCAGACCAGTTAGGGCTAAAAAATATTCTTTTTTTTCTTTTTCTTTTTTTAATTTATCCTTATTGTTCAGATTATTATAATTGTTCCTCTATTTTTCCCCCATAGCTCCCCTCCTCCCATTTCCCACCTCACCCTCTGTCCCCCCCGCCCACTGTCCTCATCCATAGGTGTACGATCATTGTCCATTCTCTTCCCACACCCCCAACACCCTTTACCCCCGAAAATTGTCAGTCCACTCCCTTTCTATGCCTCTGATTCTATTCTATTCACCAGTTTATTCTGTTCATCAGATTTTTTATTCACTTGATTTTTAGGTTCACTTGTTGATAGATATGTATTTGTTGTTCATAATTTTTATCTTTACTTTTTCTTCATCCTCTTCTCAAAGGATACCT
>PVJC01005012.1:0-60967 GCA_004026665.1 Murina feae
CAATGGGAAATAAATACATATCTATCAACAGTTGAATCTAAAAATCAAAATAAATGAATAAAGAATATAATGAACCAAATAAACAGATGAAAAAAATAGAACCAGAGGCATAGAAACAAGGAACAGACTGAAGAATGTCAGCAGGAAGGTGGGAGAGGGCAGGAAGAGATTAACCAAAGAACTTATATGCAACTATGCATAACCCTGACCACAGACAATGGGGTGCGGCAGGATCCTGGTGGAGGAGGGCAATCTGGGGGGGGGGGGGGGGGGGGGGGGGGGGGGGGGGGGGGGGGGGCGGAGTGGAGAGGGAGATCTGTGATACTCCCAACAATAAGATTGAAAAAAAAAAAATGATCTGGTGTCACCATATGAAATCCTCTTTTAAAACTACACTTGAGAAAACAATGGTTCCTGTTGTTCCTTAAGCAGGAGGCCCGCTTAATTGAAGCCACTGATCATGTGTTTTGTCTTATTGACTTAGCAAGAGAATTCCAGAGGTTCCTCACTCTCTGTTCACACACATCAGCTTCTGACTTTAACATGAGTCATTTTCCAGAATGCTCCCTCAAAGCCTCCTGATTCTCTATTGATTCCTGGCATGCTGGGATTTCCTGGTTCTGCTCTATGCCCTCCGATTTTCTCTCTCACACTCAGAGTTTTCTCTGCATCTGCATCTGAGCGAACAGACAATCTCACCTGGATGCCTCAGAGGCATTTCAATTGCAACAAGTCCAACCAAGAAATCATATCTCCTTGCCGCCAACCTCCTACCGGGTCTTTCATTGTCTCAGGAAAAGGCATCGTCCTGTATTCTGTCATTCGTGCCAGAAACGAGTATTTCTTATTCCTTTACCTCCCCTCCAATCTCACGGAGCCTCCATCACCTCGTCTGGTCATCCCACCACCCAAACATCTCAGGATTCTGGGGACACTTTTCCCCAAACTCATTGACACTTTTCTAGACTAGGCCATCGTCATTTCTCTCCTGGGTCACTACAGTCATCTCTGAACTGGGCACCCTGCCCTAGCCTGCTCACCTCCACCCCATTCCCCATCGGACCTCCACATGAAGTGATCTTCCTAAAATATGGTTTCATGTGCTTTCACTCCCCTGCTCACAATAGAAATGACTCCTAATGGATGTCTCTTAATAGAGCTGGAAATGGACCAGTTCCCTGCTAACTTCCCTGGGCTCATCCCCTGCTTCTCTTTCCACTGACACCTGCTGCTCCAACTTGCCTACACCTGCTTGGATGCTGACCTGCATCATGCTCTCCATGCCTGAGGCCTTCGAGCAGGTGACTCATGTTTCCATGGAAACTGCCCTCTGTCTCCTATGCTTACAAGGACTCACTGATGTCCTGCAGGACTCCCACCTTACCTCCTGCAATCCTGGCTAACCCCCCAGTCGGCCTCCCTGGTGCTGCTCTGGCCACCTTATTAACTCTACTTTTTGTTTGGAACAATACATTTGAGAGTTCTGGGTGAGACTCTTTAACCTTAGAGTCTGAGAACATTATAAACAACACGAAACACAAAATATTCTCAACATGCAGGAGGATGTTTAATTTAAGGTGATAATGCTGGTTATTTGATCTCAAAGAATTTTTAGGCAACTGTAACAGCCTTATACCAAATCTACAATTTTGTGATAATTTTGTAAGCAAATAATGAAAAAATGGATATATTTTATTATTTTTAATAATTATTATTTTGACAAATGTTAGTTGCTATGTAGTATGATTCATTACCCCATTTAGCTATCACACATGATGCACAAGATCCAAGATTCACATTTAAGCTCCAGAACAGTGAGAGTGGGAGGGAAGTATCTGTACAAGGTTAAAGGTGATAAATCTGAAGTCAACCACTCTCCTGATCCTCCCTCCCCAGATCCTCCCTCAGGTTTAAACAGTCAAAAAAGAGTCTATAGGTCTATAGCTATGCCTAAATCTGTATCTGTCTGCATCTGTGTCATCTAGATCCATATGTATCTCTATCTCTGTCTGTCTATCTACATCTATATCTATATCTGTACCTGCATCTATATCTATATAATCTATTTTTATAGATATCATCTATATCTATTAGATAGCCTGATCCTTTATCTCTTACATTTTCATGACTTTGAACTTAGAAAGAAAGGTTAGGAAGTAAGAGATAATATGCAATTTATCAAAAATGCCAACCTCAGTCACTTTTGAAATGAGAAATTTCTAACTGAGCCCGAGTAAGAATAAAATGATATGACAGCATTTAAGCCAGAAGGTGCAAAGCCTTGGAGACTGGCTTTATGGATTCGCCTGCACTCTATTATTTCCTGCTTGAGGCTCAGCCCTGGAGACTCCTCCATTATACTCTTCATTACAATCCATCACTAGGACCTTGGAACAGCGCACCCTTGCTATGCTTTTCGATGAATACATTAAACGTGTTCAATGACCCCAGGAAAGTGTTTAAGAATGTCAGGAAGAAAATGAAATGAATCTTTCGCTCATGTAGTGTCATTTTTACTTTGTATGTGTTATTTCATTTACCCTGGCCCCCCATCTATGAATTTTGTGTTACTATTCCTACTTTCACAGGAAGTCCATGAGGTTGAGAGATTAATTTTGTGTGTGTGTGTGTGTGTAGGGCCTGAAAATTCAGGAATTCACACTTGTATTTTCTGACTTTAAATCCCATTTGCCATTATATGGAAACATGGGCTATGCCACATGGGCAAGATATATTCATATATTTTACCTTAATTAATTTTAAAATAATAGAATAGCTGCTCCCCCATAATTAAAAGTCTCCCATTGTCCCTTCCTTGCTGACTTCTGGGTGGAATTATGCAAATCTGAACTGAAACACATTAATTAGATATGCCTAATTACAATAGCAAACACTTTATTACTGCCCATCTTCTAGTTGCTTGACACACATTCATTTAATTAATCACTGCAACAGTGCTGGGAAGTCTGTCACTTGAGCCCAGGTAAATACTGCTGCCACTCATTGAGTGAGAAGGAAATAAGGGGTTCTGGGGGGCAGGCGAGGAGTTTGTGTCCTTCACCAGACAATGACCAGTAAGGGTTCCTTTTTGGCAAAAGGACTGAGATGCTGGAGAAAAGAGACAGCAAATGGAAAGTAGAGCTAAGTGTCCACCCTCAGAGGACACCCTTCAAAGGCCGCCAAGACCATGCCCTGCACTTGCTTCTCACTCTTAGCTCTAGTGAGGAGAATACTGTCCCGAGGAAGGGGCCGATAGGGCTCCAATAACTTGTTTCTCAAGAATATTCTGTATCAAACAGTGAAGCTCTATTATTTTCTAGAACAAGTGGTAAAGCTGACACGGTGACATCAGTCTTCAGTCCTGAGAGTGAAGCTGCATGGATACTAGGGGCCTCAGTTCTCAGAAGCCAGTCAGCCAGGTATAAGAAGTAAGTTAGGATGCCTAACCTGCTGTCTTGTCCATACAGGTGTACGTTTTGTGTCTAGCATGGGTGGTCCAGTGACTGCGATTCCTCTGTTTATGAACGTGGACTGCTCACTCTCTAAAACGGCCTCCAGAATAACCCCTACACAGAGCGTTGTTTGTGTCTCAAGGAGGAAGACTAAGTTGGGAAGGTATAGGCTTTAGAGGGGGAGGATCAGGTGGTGTAGGTAGGGTCTTTAAATTTGAGAACCTAATTAAGATACGACAAATCCATCAGATAAAAAGTTTCGAATGGGTAGACATAATGAGGTGAGGCTCTGGAAGTAGTTTTGATAAGAAAACAGAGTTATGAAAGTCTTTTTGTCTCTACATTAAAGTCTTCATTGAAAATAAAAGTTAAATTGTTGGACAAGGAGAGATTCTGGACAATGAATAATATGGCTAACCAGGTCTGTGTATTGATGGGCTAACTGCTGAGAGAAGATTAGCCCACAGAGATACCTTGGGTTTCACGAGGAAATTATTCTTTCCATTTCACAGTTGCAGAAAGTGAGCTAGTAACTTCCCAAGGGTCATACATTTTGAAATCCACAAGATTCCTCAGTAATCTTAACTAATAATAGCGTAATATTGAAATTAACCATTTCTCCGGGATGGGTAAGCCACGCCCACCAGCCAATCAGAGTGGCTGTATGCAAATTAGCCCAGCCAAGATGGCGGAGGTCTCAGCCCCAGGAGAAGCGGTGTGTGTGTGTGCGTCACTGGGGTCTCACAAGGCACATGGAAGACCTCTGCCTTGGGGGAGCCAGGAGGGGAGGAACAACCTGGCCTGAGGCACAACCTGGGGGGGGGAGGAGCCAGCCGGCCTGTGGCCACTGGCGGGAGGAGCAGGTCCGGCCAGAGTTGGTGGCAGGGCAGCCGGGGGCTGGGGGAGTGAACCAGCCCAGGCCCCCAGGCTGCCCTGCGGCCTGGAAGTAGATCTGTGATCGCGGGGGCACGGGCACTCACAGAGGCGTAGCTTCCATGTGTGCCCATGTCCCCCGCGATGGATTTCAGGCAGCAGGGCAGCCTCAGGGGCGGAACTGGTCCCCGAGGCTGAGGCCTGGAAATCGGTGCAAACGGGGCACACAGCATGCACGGAGGTGTGCCCTCCATGTGTGCTGTGTGCCCCAATGGATTCCAGGGTCCCAAACTGTAAGAGGGCATAGGCCGAGTACACAAATTTTTGTGCACCAGGCCCCTAGTACTATATAATAAAAGACTAATATGCAAATCGACGGAACTGCAAAATGACCATCACTATGACACACACTGATCGCCAGGGGGCAGATGCTCAATGCAGGAGCTGCCCCCTGGTGGTCAGTTAGCTCCCAAAGGGGAAGTGCTGCTCAGCCAGAAGCCAGGCTCGTGGCTGGTGAGTATAGCAGTGGTGGCGGGAGCCTCTCCCACCTCCACGGCAGCGCTAAGGGTGTCTAACTGTCTAACCTGTCAGTTGGACATCCCCCAAGGACTTCTGGACAGTGAGAGGGAACAGGCTGGGCTGAGGGCCCCCCCCCTCCAAGTGCACAAATTTAGTGCACCAGGCTTCTAGTGTTTTAATAAAGACATTGTATTTGCCTTTCTCTCTACAACAATAGTGACTAGTGTACACTTATTTCTGTTCTCATTTTGGAAGTTGAAAATAGGTTGATGATCATAAGTATTCCTTTGTGGCTATACCACACACTAAGACTATCTGCCCTGTTTGAGGAAAATACTTTTTAAGTAAGAAGATTACACTTCTCATTTAGGTTGTTTATTTTTTTCTTATTCTCTTCTTGAATTTCTCATGTCACACAATCACTTGGAAAAAATTACCAATATATCTTGGATGTAGCCATGTTGCAAAGAAGCAATTAAATTGGATTTCATGAAAACCAAAACTGAACTTGCATGTATATTTGCCTTCACTATATACCAATTAACTGTCAGTGTACTTTTCTGTTTTTTTGACTACTTGAAATTTCTCAATAACTTATACATAAAATTCAGAGCATTTATAATCACCATCAATTATTATGGATTTTACTCTTGCATATGCACCTCACTTGACTGGTATAGTTCCAATCCATGAAGCACATTCCAGGCTACATGTAGGATGTGAACCTAAAACTGAAAGTGTGGTTGGATATTAGTGATAAATGTGCATGACATGGTTAGTTCTTGCTTCAGGAAAAAATTTCTATTTTTAATTTTTTGAAGAACCTCCATACTGTTTTCCAAATGTGGGGTTTATTTGGTATAGGAGTGTATAGTTTTATCAAATTTGGAGATTTTCAGCCATTAATTCTTCAAATAGTTTTCTTCCCTATCCACTTAACTTCTTCAGGAATTCCAATCACATTGTTTTGAAACTGTCCCACAGCTCACTGATCCTGTGTTTATTTCTTAAAACTCTCTTTTTCTGTGTATTTGCTATATCTTCAAATTTACTAATCTTTTCTTCTAAAAATTTTAATTTGCCCTTAATACTCTCCAGTATAATTTTTCATATCAGACTGCAGATTTTTTTTATATCTTCCATTTCTCTAACTTTTTTATTGGTTAAAATAGAATACAATATAACAACTGTTTAATATCTTTGTATTAATTATAACATCTCTGACTCTTTTGAGCAATTTTGATTAATTAATTCTTCTCATATTTCCTACTTTGCTACTTTTCACAGGTCTGGTAATTTTTTATGGCCAGAGATTGTGACTTCATTTTATTGAAGGCTAGACCTTTTTATAATCCTATCAATGTACTCGTGCATTTTTCTGGGACACAGTTGTGTTACTTGGAAACAGTTTGATCCTTTCAGGTTTTTTATTTTAAGTTTTTTAGATGGAACCAGAGCTACGCTTAACTAGATTACTCACTCTCTAGACCCGAGGCCTTTGTATGTTCTCTACCCAATAACGCAGGAATCTTGAGGTTTTTCAGGGTGGTTGGTGAAGGGGCACTATTTCAACACTTTTAGTGACCTTTTAATGACCTTTCCCCAGTTTTCCTCCCACGGAAGCTCACTGTGATCAGTCTGCAGGTGAATCCTCCGGAAGACACCCCCACCCCCCACCCCCCCCCCCCCCCCCCCCCCCCCCCCCCCCCCCCGCCCCCAGGATTCCAGGCTCTTTATCTGCTCAGGTCTCTGTCTCTAGAACTCGGTCTGGAAACTCTAGGTGCCTGGGTTTCCATGGACCCTGAGCTCGCGCTCCTCAATTCAGGGACCCCATGGCATTCTATCTGGTTTCTCCTCCTTGCACTCAGCCGGGAACTCAATCAGAACAGTAAACTGAGTTAATTGCATGGATTTCCTTTTTTGTTTTCTGTCTCTCAGAGATCACTGTCTTTTGTCTGATGTTTAGGGTCTTGCAAAGCATTTTTTTCATACATTTTGTCCATTTAATGGTTGTTTTAGGCAGAAGAGACAATTCAGTCCTCATTACTGCATCATGGCCAACAATGGAAAAGCCCATATAATTATTATTAATTATTATTATTATTTAATGACAGTACTCTAATAAGACCAGGTGAGGCAAAATAGTCCATTGTCAATTATTTTCTCAAATATGAAAAGGAGCGCATTATGTTTAGTTTTAGTTTTCATTTCTGCAGCTTGTGTCTTGAAGAAATGAATATATATATATATATATATATATATATATATATATATATATGATTGTTTTTTATAAATCTTATGTCCCTAGTGTCATATATGTTCCATATACTCTAACTCCTGAGGGAACCTCTGGGAAAAAGAATAATTGGCAAAATATAATTCAATTACTCTTGAATCCTGGCCATCATTGTTTGAATTCCATCAAAACCCCATCTCCCAGACCTCACATTAATCTATTGCCTGGAGGCCAAAAGGCCCTAATAACACTTGACTCAGAAAAAATAATTTTTGAAGACATAAACATTTGATCTCTTCAATAAAGTTTAATAGACAAATAATGATTTCAGCTATGTTGCTATGTTTTATTTCATATTACCCCCAATATTTTTATTTCCCTTTAAAAAGCACTTCTTGGTTACTTTTTCCTGTCAAAATGAAAGATTTAATGCTAAAGGTTAACATTTAATATAACATTTTTGCTTTAAGATTTGGAACCCCTTCACTGAAGGAAAATTTTACGTTTTTGGACTAATAGGGCTAGCGTGCATAGGACTATGAGGACTAAGTGATTGGGAAATGTTTAATTTAGTTAAGGCTGAATTTGCAAATAGAAAAGAATGCTAGAAGAATATATAAGGAGAAAGAATAAGTAAGGAATAAGGAAGAATCATTAATCTCTTGGCTGCTGCTATCTTAAATAGCTTGTTTATTAGTAGTATTTTAGCCACATTGAGCAAAAGGCTCACCTTAAAAAGACATTTGCTGGGGGGAAAAGGAATACTGTCCATGTTGAAATGATTAGTGATGTTTTTACATAACTATTAAAAAGAATAGAGTGTTGGGTATATATTCATATATATATATATATATATATATATATATATATATATTCTAATAAAAGAGTAATATGCAAATTAACCATCACTCCGAGAAACCTAAGTCATGCCCACCAGCCAAGCCATACCCACCAGCCAGTCATAGCAGCTATATGCAAATTAACCCAGCAAAGTTGGTGACCGGCAGCCACAGAGCTAGAGCAAACAGGAGGCTTCCGTTAAGCCGGCTGGGCCTCTGCTCAAGGCAACAATGTTAAAATTATAGAAGCCACGGAGCTGAAGCAAACAGGAAGCTTCATTGCCTGCCTAGGCCTCTGCTCAAGGCAACAAAGTTTCAATTATAGAAGATAAATAAACTCCAGAAACCTGTTTCCAGGCAGCCTCACTGGGACCTTGGGTCAATGGGAGCTGTGGGCAGCCTGAAAACGGCCCTCAGCCCCTCACCCATGCTGGCCAGGCACGCCAGCAGGTGGACATCTCTCGAGGGGTCCTAGACTGTGAGAGGACACAGGCTGGGCTGAGGGGACCCCCCCCCCGAGTGCACAAATTTTTGTGCATTGGGCCTCTAATATGTATATATGTACATATATATGTATATGTATATATGTATATATATATACACGCACAGACACACATATATATCATCTAACTTAAACATTATGTATTAGAACAACTGTGCACATACAGTACATGATCACTGCAGAGATTACGCCAAACATACTTGCTCCTTACTGCACACACATGATTTGTGTTTGGCAAAATCATGTAGATTTTCCATTTAGTTTAAATATTAAAGGGGTTTGTTCATAATGAAATATAAAGCAAGAATAACTTATGACTATTAAGATTTCATTTCATAATCTTGAATGGAAATTTAAAATGTCTTGCATCTTGAGCTACATTTCAGCTGCATTGTATCAGGAAGAACAATAATAACAAATGAATAAAGCAAAACAAGGGGCAAGAAAAGTGTCTACCCAAGGGAACTGCACTCATATGTCAAAGCCTTAGACAGAGGTTGTAAAATTAGCAAATACAGAGTGAGACACTAGAGTAAAAGCTATCATTATGAAGTGCTTATTACATACTAGAGGCTCAGTGCACAAAATTCATGCACTCAGCAGAGAGGGGTCCCTCAGCCCAGCCCACGCCCTTGCACAACCCAGGAGCTCTCAGGTGATGTCCAACTGACAGCAGTCGGACAGCCTCAGCGCTGCTGAGGAGAGGCTCCCACCACTGCTGCTGTGCTCACCTGCCATGAGCCCGGCTGCTTGCCCTGTGGGAACTCACTGACCACGAGGGGGAAGCTCCTGTGTTGAGTGGAATCAGGCTGAAACTGGCTCTCCGATATCTCCTGAGGGATCCTAGATTGAGAGAGGGTGCAGGCCAGGCCGAGGGACCCCACAGGTGCACGATTGGGGCTAGGGAGGGATGCGGGAAGTTGGCCAGCTGGGCAGGGACCATGGGAGGGCGTCAGAGTGTGTCTGGCCCATCTTGCTCAGTCCCAATCAGCCAGACCCAAGCAGCAAGCTAACCTACTGGTCATAGCATTTGCCCCTGGTTGTTAGTGTATGTCATAGTGAGCAGTTGAGTGGCCTTAGCATATCATTAGCATATTACACTTTGATTGGTTGAATGGCCGGTCAACCGGACAACTGGACACTTAGTGTATTAGGCTTTTATTATGTACGATAGCTTTGCCTTTGTGCGGTTCCACAGGAGAAATTTATTTTAAGATGCAGTGTTGTAAACATCTACTTCCTTCTAAGGAAAAACAAAATCTTATGAAAAAGGGCTTAATCTTATTTATGATATTCTTATATGGCTTCTGGCTGATCGGTGCTTGCCCTGGGAGCTCACTGACCACCAGGGGGCAGCTCCTGTGTTGAGAGGGATCAGGCTGAAATCAGCTCTCTGACATACCCTGAGGGGTCCCAGATTGTGAGAGGATGCAGGCCAGGCTGAGGGACCCCACAGGTGCATGATCAGGGCCAGGAAGGACATGGAAGGTTGGCCAGCTGGGGATGAACCATAGGAGGGCTCCAGGGCATGTCCAACCCATCTCACTCAATCCTGATCAGCAGGACTCCAGCAGCAAGCTAATCTACCAGTTGGAGCATCTGCTCCCTGGTGGTCAGTGCATGTCATAGCGAGCTGTTGAGCGGCCTTAGCATATCATTAGCATATAATGCTTTGATTGGTTGAACAGATGACTGGATGACCAGACACTTAGCATATTAGGCTTTTATTATATAGGAATTTATCTCATCAATCCTCACAACCATACCTGGAGGTAGGTCCTATTATTTCCATTTTATAGATGAGAGAACTGAGTCTGAAAGTACTAATTATCTCACCTAGTTAACTCAGATGAAAATAGCCACCTAGAATTAAATCCTAGGCCTCTTTACTTTCAAAACTTTCCCTAATGGTCACATACAGAGCAATGACAAGATGGAAGCCATTGCATGATTTGTGTTGAAGAACAGTTAAGAAAAGTTGAATAAGAAAACTTTTGGAAAGTAGACTACTTTTAAAAATATGTTTCTGTTTAACTTACCTTAAATTAATTATAGCAATGTTTATGTTATTTGGATATTGAGTCAATGCAATGTACCTGCATTGAGTATTTCATTTTCTTGCAGATGCTTGCCATTATATTCATGTAGCCAGGAACTTGCATTCCCAGTTTTTGTCACCATTTAAAAACACACAAAAAGCCATATGGAATAGGAGAAATTTTCTCATGTGTTCAAAAGATAATGTTGATTGATAAGTAAGTCCTCAATAATCTTAGTCAGTGATCAGTCAGAATTAGTGCACCTACCTTCTTTCTATGTAGTATAATTTTAAGCTATTAATCACTAATATAAAAGACTGAGCATAGTGCTACTGCCAAACATTTGAAATTTGCTATGATTTCTGTCTATACATTTCCTAAACATAAAATATAATGAAGTGATTGGTAGTGATTGAAAGTGATTGGAGTCAGGGTTCTCCAGAGAAACAGAATGAAGGAATTGCCTCATGGGAGGGAAGGGCTTGCAGAACCAAAATTTGTAAGGCAGGGTGGTAGTCTGGAAACTCATGCATTATTGTGGTATTGAGACAGAATTTATTTTTTCCCCAGGAAATGTCAGTTTTTGCTCTCAAGACTTTCAACTAATTGAATGAGCACCCCACAATTTCACTGGAGTCATCTCCTTTGCTTAAAGTCACCTGATTGTAGATATTAACCACATGGACAAAACACCTTCATAGCAACAGGTAGAGTAGCATTTGATTAAATCCCTTGGAACTATAGCCTAGCCAAGTTGACATATAAAACTAAGCATCACACTGATACAGAACAATATTTCTCAAAGTACAGATTAAGACATTCCTAGGAGTATGTAAGGAAGCTATTTAGATGTCTGAGAGTCACCAAGTTAAAGAACTGATGGGTACTCATGGAAGCATTTTTTAATCTCTTTTCAGATAGACTGATGTCCTCTTTTATTGTTTTAATCCCACAAGCATTTGACTTCCTTTCTCTTTTTAGACCAAGTCTGATCTCCTCATGAGTAGCCATCTAGCTTACTCTTTTCTGCTCTCTACAAAGACACAATAAGATTTTCCTGAGATTCTGTAAAGGAAAACTAAGAATATGTCATGACATCCTTTCTTTATGGTATAAAATGCCATTGTCAAATTTTCACTGTACTAAAACTTGTAAATATTGTTTTCTTATGGTTGGATTATTTGTTCAAGTCAATGTTCTTTTTTTAAAAAAAACAGCAATTTTTTAAACAGCAATTTTTTAACATCCTATATAATAAAAGACTAATATGCAAATCAACCAATGGCAGAACGACCAGTTGCTATGAAGCACACTGATCACCAGGGGGCATATGCTCAGTGCAGGAGCTGCCCCTTGATGGTCAGTGTGCTCCCACAAGGGGAGTGCTGCTCAGCCAGAAGCCAGGCTCACAGCTGGCAAGCACAGCGGCAGTGATGGAGCCTCTTCTGCCTCTGCAGCAGCGCTAAGGGGAGCAAGCCTAAGCTGTCAGTCGGACATCCCCTAAGGACTCCCAGACTGTGAGAGGGTGCAGGCTAGGCTGAGGGACCACCCCTCCACCCCCAGAGTGCATGAATTTTTTGCACCAGGCCTCTAGTTAAAATATAATCTTCAGTGAATATCCCATCATGTGTAAAGTATAAAATATTTTATTTCATCTATGGGGAGAGATAGCAACCTATGTGTCCCATTTCTTGAGTCTGAATATTTCTATATTGATTTTCTGGTGAACTTCTTGAAGTGTTAATTGGCCAAACACTAATACTACTGACACAATTTCTATATGCAACAGTCTATCTGGAAATCATAAAGAATTGCCAGAAAATATTTCTTTAATTTCCTTTCAAAGTGTCTCTGTATATTTTTAATCTATAATGTGTTGGGGGACCACATGAGACTTTGTTGGAAAGTTTTTAAGCAAAGGGAAGGGTGTGGAAGCTGCCTGCCCTGTTTATCAGAATTCTGACTTAGGGGAGTGCTGAAGGCGGTGCTCCTAATTATTCCTTGACCTTTCCAAACAAGTCTGTGCACCAGCAGACCCACAGGGGTTTACTGGAATCCTTATGCTTAATCTTTTGAGAGTCTTGCCTAAAAGACACTACAAACACATGTGTCCTCCCGAGATTACTTACCCTACTGATTGTATCTAAAAAATAAACTTTATCTCAAACTGCTGCTACAATAAAAGCCTAATGAGGCAGGCAATCAATGCTGCCTGGTTTCTTTAGCCAGGCTGTCCCTTAGCCCTCTCTTTCACTGCAATGCTGTATTAGAGTAATCCATTCATCCATTACTAGAGGTCTGCTGGTCAGCCCCAACAATAATGCATACTTATGGAAAGAGCACTAACTGTATTGATGAAGTAGACATCACTAACTGTTATTACTGCTTCATTCTGTGACTTCAGATGATTCATGTGGACTTAGTAAACAGCATTTAGAGTGTCAAAGGAAAAGGGAATTTGCCAAGATAAAATTAAAAAAGTGTCACTCTTAAAAGAAGAAATAAATTGGTCTTATTATCACATTGAATTTATGGATAAAAATAACATGTCCTCAAGGTTATTTTTTAAAATCTAACAATCATTCAAAATATTTAGGTTTTTATTCCATTTCCTCCATTGTCTAACGTTTTACTGTTTTTATTGCAGTTAAATTTAAGCATTTCATGTTCCTGGTGGTCGTCCATCCTGGGATGTTCATGATATCCTGCACATGCTCTGAGGACCCAGTGAGGTAAGGCAGTTAGTAATCATCCCTGGCATAGCCTTTTCAATCATTGTAATATTGTGGTGGAATCATTTCAAAATGAGTGTTTGCAATTTATTTATTGCATCCTATAGATCTAAATAATGTCATCAAACTTTTATTGGGGATATAAGGAGGGAAGTAAACCATCTAACATCAATATAATCTTTCAGAGGACATTTCTCTGCGAAAGAACAAAGGAAAAAATCTTTGTAGCCTTCCTACCTTGTGCCAGGAATTACTAATTAATATCCACTGCTTTCTTACTCTGCATATCAATAATCATAGTTGGTATTACAGGCCCATAATACCTTGCATGAAATCTCTTGGGCTAAATATGTCTCAGAATTTATAACTCTTCAGTTTAAGGTCTTGGGTATCTCCTTCCCATCAACATTGATACTTCCTCAGTGAAATGTCTAAATAACTACACAGGGTGAAATAAGCAAAGGCTATAAATAAACTCATGTCAGTTCTGATCAGGTCTGCAGACAATGGGTTCATGTCAAGCCAAGTTTTGCTGCAAAATGAGAAAAAAATAGTAGTGGTTTTGGGTTTTCAGAATAGTGAGTAAGAAAGGGACAGTGACCCTGTATTAACCCAATATTAGGAAGAGTTAATACAGGGCACCCAGAGGGGTTAATACAAGTTAGGGGCACAGACTTTAAACCCAGACCTGTCTTGATCCAGAGGCCTTTTTTGTTGTTGCTGTCACTAAATTGAATGAAAGGTTTGTGCATACATCTTCTTTAAGAATAATTAGAAAACTGGGGTCACTGAGGAACACTAAAACTATAGGCTTTCAAAGATGACCCATCATTGAATCAGTAAATACCTCGGAACTGTTTTCCATTGTGATCACCCATCACAAAACCACAGGGAAGGTCATTTTTCCACGTTTTGGAATTTAAATTAAATTCAATAAAAGGGAAGCCCAGATGCTTACCTTAACGTATCTAATCTCAAATTAACCCAAGCTGCTTCCACGAGGTTGCTTTGGCCCTGAAGGATTGTTGTTAGCTTTGATTTGAGGACCCAAGTCCAGTTATGTTCACGGCAATCTGTATGGGCTGTTAGTTAATTATAGTTTATGTTCATAACCAGTCCCATCCCACCAAGGCCGCGCTTTCTCAAGCCTACCAGAGGGAGGAGACTATTCTCTGGTATGGACTGGGCACCCTTGGCATGACAGTGCAGTGTGGCCTGCAAAGCTGGCGAAAGTGCTGCAAATACTCCGGAGGCTACTCAGCCAGAATAGGGCTTTTAAAAAAACACGATGCTGTCCTGAGTCCTGAGGACCAGATGCTGAGTGCTGGAACTTTTGGACCACGTCGTCCTTTTGTGAGAGGCCAAATGCAGTCCCCGTGTACTGCAATCAGCCAAAACTTCCTACACTTACCACACTCCCCTTAGGTGAACTTCCCCTGGTCATTCCGCAAAGAAAAACAGAGTAATTCCAGTGGAATGCTTTCAACTGGGAATAAGTGACATGTCATGACTGCCTTCCATGGAAGCTTAGGAACAATTCATGCCTTAAGTTCTAAAAAATGGGTTCTTAAAAAGCACTAAAATGTTTACTCCTTGGCTTCCACCCTCAGTTAATGAGAAGCCTATTGTAAGATAATCCTTCATAATAAAAACTTACATATCTTCAAAGTAGATTAAGATAAAGATTTGTTGTTGTCCTTAATTTCATTGTGCTTTTATACACACAAAAAACTAGAAAGATAATAGATGACATGTAAAAAGGAGTTAGATCCTTATTAATACCATCCAGTGGGTTTTTTTTATATGTTTATTCATGTCCTTTTAAAGAATTAGAAATTCATAATATGGCTTTTCCCTCTATTTTTTGTTCTGATTAATTATTTATTGAAACAATAATATTAAAACCTCAAATGTCAAAGACACAAGGACTAGATTATACAGCAGATAAGTACCACAAACTAGCAATGGTTTTGGAATAACAAGAAGGATAGTAGGGTTCTCCAAGGGAAACAGAACCAATAGCACATGGAGGCAGAGCTATCCATTAGATATTATAGGAATCGGTTAACGTAGTCACGGGAACTGAGAAGTCTGCTGTCTGTAACTGGAGAACCAGGGAAGCCAGCATGCTGTAATTCAGTCTGAGGCTGAAGGCCTGAGCACCAGGAGCCCCTACGTCCAAAGGCATTAGCAAATGAAGTTCCGAGAGCACCTTTGCTCTTCCTCTGTCTTTTGTTCTTCCAGGGTCCTCAGTGGATTGGATGGTGACCACCATTGGTGAGGACAGGTCTTCACTCAGTCTACTGATTCGTTGCTAATGTCTTCTGGAAACACTCTCACAGACACACCCAGAAGTAATGTTTTACCAGCTGTCTGGGCATCCCTTAGCCCGGTCAGGCTGACACGTAAAATTAATCATCACAAGTTGTAAGAAAAAAGTTGGTTGGAAACGTCTCTATACAAAAGGCTCGTTGATTATAGTAGATATGATAGAGGGGTTCTGGCTTATTGTGGGAGCATGTATGTGCTGGCAAGTTAACAGGGAGCCAGTCTAGGCCTTGGGCTTGTAGGGTGAGAACTTGATCGCTGTTACTTTGGCTCAAGAGAAGGAGGTGTTTAAGCACTGGAAAAACCTGTCTATGTGAACTATTCAAACAGTCTCTCTCAAAAGAATCAGAAGATAGAGAGGTCAGCATGTCGATTTATTAATTTTCCAAGGGGAATTTATAATGAGGGAATAATAGCTCTACTTGACCAATTATACTACACAATATCTTTTCCTTAATCAGTGATTCTCAATAGCTCTAAATTAATTTATTCAGTTTCTCTGTCACCATCAACTTACTCAAGGTTGGGTGAGACATTTTAATGCTTTATCAATGGTTGAAACCTTTTAAATGAATCGAAGCTTTTTGTTCCTAGGGTTCACCAAACTCAAATTACTCTTTCAAGCTTCATTGACTCCATTGCCTGGGATGCTTGCCTGTTGAGTGAGATGTCTGACACAATTGTCTAAGTTAAATGTAAATGATTTCTACCTTGGGCCTTTTCCTGCAGTTTAATTCAAATAAACTAGATATATGTTTGCTGAAACTCCACTGTGCGTAGCAAATGACTCTAATCCGATGTCATTCTCCAAAGCGATAGAGTGCAAAGAGCGATAGACTCTGAATCGGAAGCACTCTGTGTGTGTCAGGCATGGGACAAATCACTCATCTCTGAAATATGTTTCTTCAGTTATGTGTTGCACGGTTATATATGGTATATCTTACAGATTTGTTTTTTGGACCAAGTCACATGCGACAACTGCACACAGATGCTTTTAAAAACATAATTACTATGTCAACGAAAGATACTATAATAAAAGACACAGGAAGAGCTTGATCTTAGCAGTGATCTAGGAGACTTTGGGCTATGCCCCAAGTCAATTTTTTCTGAATACGCTGAGCCCTTCCTGGAAATGGTCATAGGGGATGAAGAATTGATCATCAGACAATGTGCAGCCAGCTGGGCTCCTCAATGGGAGGTCACCTCACTAAAACAGGAGACCAAGGAATTAGATGTTCCCTCCTAATAACAAAATAAAGAGAATGCATAGCTAGGAGGTGATTTTCATTTCCTTGATGATAAATTCTGAGCACTGTGTTAGTTTGCTAGAGCTGCCATAACAAAATACCACAGACTGAGTGGCTCAAACAGACGTGTATTTTCTCACAATTCTGGAGGCTGTAAGTACAAGGTCAAGGTGTCTGTGGGTTCAGTGCATCCTGAGGTCTCTCTCTTTGGCTTGAGGATGGCCGTCTTCTCGTTGTGTTCTCATGTGACCGTCTCTTTGTGCAGGCCCATCCAAGTGTCTCTTCCTCATCACATAAGGTTACCTGGCATGTTGGGTTAGACCAATAAGGTAAGGTACTACGACCTCCTTTAAACTCAATTGCCTCTTTCAAGGCCCTACCTCCAGATGCCGTCACATTAGGAATTAGAGATTCAACATGTGAAATTGATGGGGGCACAATTCAATTCATAGCAAAGACCTGTTCATAGCAGTGGTGAATGGGAATAAAAGGACGTACATATTGTAAGACATTTTTTGAGGTAGAAGTAAAATCATTATTTGATCAACTAAAGGTAGGAAGTACATTCTCCCTTCCTCTCTGAAATAAGTAAAAATATATTTTTTTAAAATGCAAAAAATCAAGTCAGTGAAAATTGGGTGTCATACCACATGGTAATTTTAATAAGGGGAAAACACAATAATATTGTTTAAATGAAGTTTGATATAGGCTTTTTAATCTCCCCATAGAAAAATAAAACCCAGATATATTTTCTAGATGAAGATGATCTGATTAATGTGGGGCACTGCCAATACTGCTCTTGTGGTAGCGTCAGGAAAAAAAAACCTTCAGTGATGGCACATGACAGGGAGGACGGGACAGAAGCAGACTGAGAAGGCATTAGTGAATGTACCTGAAACACGCATGCTCGCATAAACCACTGACCAGTGAGGAGTTCATGTCTGTTGGAGGAGTTGTAGATGATAGAGAAGAGAGATTCAGGAGATTCCAAATGTGATGAGAAACCATGGGCAAAGAAGCAAACCTTTCCCTTGTTTACTACAGTAGAGTCTACTGTAAGTGAAATAATCTATATTTTGGATAAAAGCATTCTCCAGAGGGAAAGCATGTCAATACTCAGTATGCCATAACATGGCAAAACTTCCCGGTAATGAAGAGTGTCGTTCAAAAGGTAGTGCTTTTCAAATGAAAGGATCTAAGGCAGCCACAGAAGCTCTTCGAAACTGTCTACAAGAAGAGCCATAGATTAAAGACTATAAACTATTAGACACCTTAAAACAGAAGAGAGAGAGGAAGAGACAGCCGGCTGATCCCAGGGACAGATAACAAGACCAGATGGGATTCACAGCAGGAGAGCAAACTTGGGGCAGGCGGTGAGGGCAAGGCGGCCATAAAACTAACTGCCAGGGAAGGGGAAGGGACGATGACTGCAGACGTGCAGAAATCTCAGTCCAAAGCCCACGCATCCAAGCGCATTTTCTATCTGATCTGCTTTCCCTTCCGCTTGGTACTATGTTTGGCTTACATGTTACCAAATGTTATCTTTCCAATCCATCTAGAGAGTTCTATTTTCTGAAGATTTCCTCTGAGCCACATTTCCAGAACGCCTGCTTCTCGTTAGCTGGGATAAACAGGAGTGTGTTTACAGTGTGTGCCAGACTTGACAGAATTCCCCTGTCCTCCAGGGAGGCAGGCAGGCAATGAGCAGGCCAGAATGTGGATTTCAGGGCTCAGCTGGGACATGGCAGAATGGCGTCATTAAGATAATCTTTAAAAAGCAAGCTGTCTAACTCTTTGTGACGCAAAGAGAGAGCATTGTTTTGAATGCAAGTTTAAGTGGTTCTAACATATGAAAGTCCATTCATGCCAAGCATATAGTGTGTAGTGATTATAAAATGTGTAACTTCTGTTCAGCAAATGTTGATTGCCGACTATGGGCATTCTAGAGATTATGAAGATGTCTAAAACATTCTTAAGGAGTTCATAGTCTAGTGACTAAGCTAACTTACTCTAAAAATAAAACCCTTAGAAACCACTCTTTAATACCTTAGGCATGCTTAGAAAATAAAGTTTTCAATCACACACTGACTTCAATTGCAAATAACCACTATCCTATAAACCTGAAATAAATGTAAAATACATTGAATGTCAACTGTAATCGACAAGTAAAAAAATTATATATAGAAGTTGAAAAAAAAGTTTTAGTTCAGTCAATTAAAAACAATAGATTTTTATCAGTGGAAGTAAAGTAACATTATCAAAGGGATTGAGAAAGTTTACAAATACATTGATGAAAGAGAATATTTGCACATACTTTTACTGCTATAAAATACTTCTCTAATGTCTTGGCTAACAAAATTGATCATCAAAAGCAAGGGAAAATCCACTCACAGGTAGGCAATCATATTATCTCCCCTTCGTGGAGGTAATTTCACTTTCATGATGGTCCAAGATCATAAGTACAGAGAGACTGAGAAATTCAGACAAATGACAATGCAGGTAATTTTCATGTAAGCAGTTGGGAGTGAGGTATTTAATGAAGAGACAGTAGAATCTGATTTAGAATAGCATATAGAGATTTTTTTTGAATTTACATGTAACTGTTTATTATACTATAATTGGAGTAGTAGGTATAGAGTATTAGAAATAATATGCAAAGGAGTTCCTTTAAATATTGAAAAAACATATACAGAGAATTTTTTTAAAGAATATATTTTTATTACTGACTGTTTAATATTGAGCAGAAGTCTAGTCCCCAGATATTTTCAGCAATATTCTGGGACCTCTCCATTTCAGGTATTAAAAGATAATATTGAACTAATTCCAAAAGAGAATATTTAATCTAAAAAGGCTATTTATTTCCCAAACAGCTCATTAATTACTTAAGACTCCATGCTATCCCTACATATCCATATGACATTTAACTTTGTTATTTTTATTGCTACAATATAAATTGAATTTTAAATCAAACAGTTATTTCTCTTTATAAAATAATTTTTTAAATGAATTTATATTTACATCATATTTTTCTTGGTAATAAAATAGTAAAGTCAAGTTCAAACTTTTACAAAATATAACCTGTTTCTTGATGGCTCAATCAATTTCTCTGTGGGAGCTAAAAGACTCAAGAATTTTAGAGGATGGCAAGTGGAGTAAAATAAACCACTGTGGCCATTTGGTGTAAAGAGGGAAATTTACACTAGAATCTTTTACACTAATTTTTTAAAATACATTTTATTAATTTTTTTCAGAGAGGAAGGGAGAGGGATAGAGAGTTAGAAACATCGATGAGAGAGACACATCGATCAGCTGCCTCCTGCACACCCCACACTGGGGATGTGCCCGCAACCAAGGTACATGCCCTTGACCGGAATCAAACCTGGAACTCTTGAGTCCACAGGCCGACACTCTATCCACGGAGCCAAACCGGTTAGGGCTTTTACACTAATTTTTATCATCATTACTTTTTCTAAGTATTAAGAAAAATATATTATGAATCTACAGCAGTAATAGAATTCTACTTCAAATAATGACGATTGTGTCTCACTGTGGAAAAGAAACCTGGAGAATGTTTTGGCCTGTGAGAGAGAAAGAAGACAGACACGTGGACACGAGAAAGGAAAGGCAAAGAGGAATGTTTGCCATCAGGAGCGAGCTAAACAGAGTCGGCTCAGCGAGCATGAGACCTGCTCACCTGGAAGTCATCCAAGGTGAATGGCTCCGAGCACTCCACTCCGGTGCTCCCCGAGGTCGGTATCTGTTGGCTAAAGCTCAGCTGACCATGGACATGGAATGTAGCTGTTGAGCATAGCTTAGCAGTGGTTCTCAACCTTCTGGCCCTTTAAATATAGTTCCTCATGTTGTGACCCAACCATAAAATTATTTTCGTTGCTACTTGATAAGTGTAATGTTGCTACTGTTATGAATCATCATGTAAATATCTGATATGAAGGATGGTCTTAAGCGACCCCTGGGAAAGGGTCGTTCGACTGCCAAAGGGGTCTCGACCCACAGGTTGAGAACCGCTGGCTGAGAGGATGACACATTGCAGAAAGGGAGGTGTTCGGGACGAGGCCAGGCACACAGGCCTTTGTGAGGTGCAGCGCTTTCATCAGAGGATGGAAAACGTCTTTCACTAAAAGAGAGAAACCTTGAGGAGCCATGGGACATTAGCGAGTCTGGCAACTATCACCAAGGGCTGCTTTCAGGGCCCAAATGTAGTAGTTCATTATTCCCCTGCACCTCATCAACAGCCAGGCCACGGGCTGACAGTCACTTTCTCAGGACTATTCAAAGTTATTTCATCGTCACAACATACCTCCAAGCTGACGCAAAGCAAAACATGAAACTCTCACTTCCTCGAATTTTAGCTGAGCAATGTTTGGATGAGCAGTTCGCTTCTCAAAAGTTATTCGTAGGAAAATGTAAACTACTCAGCAGAGGAGGCTGTGCGGGCCTCGGACCTAGAAAAAAGATGGAATGCCTAAAGCAAGGGTGGTCTTTCTTCTCCTTTATTTTAAATATTTTTATTGATTTTCTTAGAGAGGAAGGCGAAGGGAAAGAGAAAGAGAAAGACAAATGTGAGAACGGAACATCGACCTGCTGCCTCCTGCATGTCCCATCTGGAGATGGAGCTCACAACCTGGGCATGTGCCCTGACTGGGCATTGAACTGGCAACCTTTGGTGCCCAGGACCACACCCAACCAACTGAGCCACGCCAGCCAGGGCAACGTCATTCCTCTAAGCAGAATAGTTGCTTTTTTAATTGAGATAGAAGTCACATAAATTCATCATTTGAACCATTTTAAAGGGTACCACTTCAGTGATTTATAGTGCATTCAAAATGTTGTGTAACCATCCCCACTATCTAATTCCAAATAAATTTCATCATCCCTCAAAATAATCACATGCCCAGTAAGTCATCATTCCTAGTTCCCTTCGCCTCTGGCAACCACTTTCCATTGCTCTGGAATTGCCTCTCTCTGGATGTGCTCATTCTGGGTTTTTCACACAAACAAAATCTAACAGTATGTGACCTGTGTGTCTCATACTTTGTTATTTGTGGCTTCTTTCATTTACCACAAATTGAGAAATCAGCTGACAGCCATATGGGCACTCCCTTAGTAGGTAACTAACTGCTTTTCTCTTGCTGCTTTTAAGATTCTCTCTTTTGTCTTTAACCCTGGGCATTTTAATTATGCTGTGTCTTGGTGTGGGCCTCTTTGGGTTCCTCTTGTTTGGGACTCCCGGCACTTCCTGAACATGTAAGTCTATTTCTTTCATCAGGTAGGGGAAGTTTTCTGTCATTACTTCATCAAATAGGTTTTCAGTATCTTGCTCTCTCTATTTATTTATTTATTTAAAATATATTTTATTGATTTTTTTACAGAGAGGAAAGGAGAGGGATAGAGAGTTAGAAACATTGATGAGAGAGAAACATCAATCAGCTACCTCCTGCACACTCCCTACTGAGTATGTGCCCACAACTAAGGTATGTGCCCTTGACCGGAATAGAACCTGGGACCCTTCAGTCCACAGGCCAATGCTCTGTCCACTGAGCCAAACCAGTTATGGCTTGCTCTCTCTCTTTTATCCTTCTGGCACCCCTATATTGTAAGGTGACCAGACATCCCGCTTTTGGCGGGACAGTCCTGATTTTTAACAGTTTGTCCCACGTCCTGCAGCGTTTTTTAAAAGTCCCGATTACTCTTTGTAATATTTTAAGTAATAATAAATACAAAGAAAAAAAGAAAAAGAAAATAAAAGGACACCCCCCGCTCCCCTCGGTCAATGGTGTTACAATGCAAATGTTGTATCAGAGGCTCCTTACACTATCTTCAGTTTTTTTATTCTTTTTTCTTTTTGCTCTTCTGATTGGGTGTTTTTTGCTTCCTCATATTCCAAATTATTTGATTCTCAGAATTCTCTACTGTTGAATCCCTGTAAATTATTCTTTATTTCAGTTAGTGTATGTTTAATTTCTGACTGCTGTTTTCAAGATTCTCTTTGTTTTGGTTTTTGACAGTTTGGGATATGTCTTTGTTTTCCATGATTACTTCTTCAAATATTTATTCTGCCCCCCTTCTTCTCTTCTGGGACTCCCATTGTACCGATGCTTATATGCTTGATGATATCTCTTATGCTCTGTTCATTTTTCTTCATTATTTTTTTTTCTATTACCCAGATTAGATAATTTCAACTGATTTATCTTCAAGCTCTTGATTCTTTCATTTGCCAGCTCAATCTGCCGTTGAAACCATCTAGTGAATTTTTAATTTTAATTATTATACTTTTTGATCCCAGAATTTCTATTTGGTTCTTTTTGTTGTTGTTAATTCTTGCCCAAGGATATTTTTCCCATTTATTTTTAGAGAAGGTGGAAGGGAGGGAGGGGGGAAGAGAGAGAAAGAGAGATAGAGAGAAGAGAAGCGTCTATGTGAGAGACACACATCAACTAGTTGCCTCCTACACACACCCCAACCTGGGCCGGGAATGAACTTGCAATCCAGGTATGTGCCCTTGATTGGGAAATGAACCCACCTCCCTTTGGTATGTGGGATGGTGCTCTACCATTGAGCCACACGGGCCACAGCTCTATTTGGTTCTTTTTATAATTTCTGTCATTTGACTGCTATTCTCCATTTGGTGAAGCATCACTCTCATGATCTCCTTCAGTTCTTTGGCCATGGTTCCCTTTATCTATTTGACAAATTTAAAATAGGTGACTTACAGTCTTTATGCACTAAGTTCAACTACTGGCTTAATCAGAGCAGTTTTTATTAGTTGCTCTTTTCCTGTGTATTGGCCATTCTCTCTTGTTTCTTTGTATGCCCCATCTGCTTTTGTGAAAACTGGACATTTAAAATAGTATGATGTGGCAGCTCTGGAAATCGGGTTCTCTCCCCTCCCCGGGGTTTGTTCTCCGCTGGTTACTGTAGTTGTTGATGTTTGTGAAGTTATTTGTATGAGCTAAATTCGTAAAGTCTGTATTCTTTATCTACTTGGCCACTGAAGTCTCTCTTCTGTTAGCCTAGCGGTGAACAATAAAAAAGTGCTTTTGTTGTTGCTTTTCTCACATCCTATTATTTTGTTTTGTTTTGTTAGTCAAGAGAGAATGTAGTGACTAGACAGAGGTTTTAGATCCACACTGCATGTGTGTTAGGACATGCCTTCCACAGTCAGCGAGGTAGTTTAACCTGGCCTTCGCCACAGAGCTTGAAGGTCAGCCAGAGGTGAGAGTTTACGGCATTCTCAGGTATCTCTTGAGAGAGTAAGTACAAAGCTCTGGACATACGAATGGCCTTGTAGATCCCCAGAAATATGTCACAGATTTTTAAAGTCCCCATTCCCCAAAGCATCACATTCCCCTGACTTTCCTCCTAAGCTCTTTGCTTAGTCTATTTTTACCTCAACTTTCATCCACTGTCCCAGGCAGCAGCAAATAATACACTTGCCTGTAAATGTTCTTGACAAACATTGTTCTTTTAGCCAGTTCTTCAGGGAACCACCATACAAGTAAAAAAATAACCAACTCCAGCTTTTTGCAAATGAAGTCCATTCTGCTCCCTTCGGTACTGGCATCTGTACCAGGAATGTGGGCTGTTATCTTCAAGGCCACTGCCAGGGTGGAGAGTAGGGAATGGGACTGGGGTACATTAAAACACCACAGAGCTCTGTGTTCTTACTGAGACTCAACTTTTTTTTTTTTATTTAAGCGTTCCACTGCTTGCTGAAAGCTATTGGTTATATTCCAGATTTCCAAGGATATGGATTCTGACAGGTTTTGCCAGGATTTTTGTAACTTTTTAGAAAAGATCAACTTTTTAGTTTTTACTGCACTGTTTTCTCTGACATTCTCTAAGCAAAATCTCTACACATGGATAAGCCAATCGAAGGTTTATGTGAGCTATTAAAGTGTTTTGTTGTTGTTTTACTCACATCCTATTATTTTGTTTTGTTTTTTTATTAGTCAAGAAAGAATATTGAATTTTATAGAACACTTTAGAGAAAATAGCAATGCATAGAACAATTTCCTCATTTTTCTAAAATCAGTCACTGACCTTCTAAAAATTATTAAAAATATGTGACACAAAATAAATAATTCTAGCATGATTATATGTAAAGTGTGCAACACTCACCTGAGAAGCATGCCAAAAATAAATTTTTGGCCTATATTGCTCACTACAGTAGTTCATTGTTGACAATCTTTGAGGGATAAAAAACAAATATAATGATATAAACAAGTAAAAGTGATCTTCAAGTACTAGAATTCTAGTAATTCAGTTCCTGTTTTTCCAATATCTCATTATACAGTAAGCAATAAATGTATTATCATTGGAGTTAATATTATGATCAGACCCAATATTATAGGTGTTGTTTTTAATTTTTTTGAAGCCATGCATTGCAATACTTTCATAAGTGGTTCTCTACGCAGTGTCTTTGGTTCATATCTTTCAATATGAGAATTTTTGGCAAATGTTTAAAGCATTTTGGTACAGAATTAAACAAAATTAAATATACTAAATTCAAAACAGCTTACACAAAATAAGTTTCATAATGACTAAAAAAAGTACATTGTGTTTGCACTGTACACTTGGTGCACTGTAGTTTGTGTATGTGTAGAAGTGTCTATTAACCCCAAAATAATGATCTCTTATATACTCATGAAGGCAAGTGTTTGCACTTTTCAGTAAGAATTTTCCTTTTTTGGGGGGTGGAGTGAGGGTGGAGCTGGGAAAGAAACAACAGTCTTAAGTTAAATTAACTGTATCTTGTACTCATGGCTAGATATGACCTGGTCTAGAATTCATTCTAGAACCTGAACTTTCAAACTTTTGATTAGGGTTGGGTATATATTAAGATGCTATAGTCCAGGATTGCTAGAAACAATAAGACTCAGGTTTTGAGGAGAGGGATTCAAAGAATCTTAGAGTAGTTTCCTTTGAAGAGCTGAAGGGTCTTTTGGGAAGTTCCTCTGCAAATAATTAAACCACTTATTGGGAAAGTCCTAGGAGAGTAAAAAAAAAAAATACTAGCGAAGACAGCAGAATGGAAAAAGCACGTCAGTGTCACCAGTAAGGAATGATGTTTGTTCTCATTGCACACACTGAGTGTGTACATGGGCATTTTTCATTTTCATGGAGCATTGCTGATGCCCATACGAGTTTAAGAGAATACTATGTTTCCGATTTTTATTCTTGATGCATCTCTTCATATTCCCATTCCACGGGGCTGTCTTGCAATGGTGCCTGTAGATAAATACCAGTGTCTTTGTCACTAAGAGTGTGGGTTTTATGAGTATTAATGCCACTCAGGGGAAGGAATTCAGAGCATGCTTTGTAGCTGTCAGCTTACCTTCACTTCTGAACACAATTACCATGATACTGATGTATTCGAGACTATTGTGTTTGTGTCCCTAAACAGTCACTTTGAACTATGATTTTCCCCTTAAGAGACTCCTGGACAAAAATGGGAAGTAAAGATGCCCAGGAAAAAGAGAGGTGAGTGTCTAGACAACAAGGTTAGTCTTCCTCGCTTCACCTTTACTAACAGGAATTAAGCTCAGATGTTTCAGCGGTGACAGTTTTAGAGAATTCCACTTTTTCTTTACCTTTAAAACTGTAGGAGAAAACACCACAAGGATTTCTGCTCTTCCCTTGTCTACGGTTCCATTGTATCACTACACATATGGGAAGCGACCGAACGTGAATGTCACTGGTTGGTTCAGCACCATGAACGTGACCTGATCAGGACAAGCACCCTAAGTTCTTTCCTAAAATGCAACCTTGTGATTACCTGCAGGTGACATTTTATCCATTTCCTCCATGTACATACATGTGAAGAGCAAAATATAATGGGCATTGTGAAGCAGGCACATAACATTCTCATATTTTGCCATTTCAATTGTCACAAGACATGTGTACTGATGACAGGTACACTGTTTGTAGTTGCAGGAACATTTAGGGGGCAACAGTCAAACTAGCCCTGCTTTTAGCAGGCCAGCAGTTGCTTTTAGAGGCAAGGTGTAGTCCTTGCTTTTGTTTAAATTCATTTTCTTTGAGATAAGACTCCATATCTTATTTTAGAATATTTATTTTAAATCAATGACAAAAAGCAAATGTCCAACTTAATACTCAATCTGTTTTGGAAAGAAAAGTCCTGTCCACTTGTAGACTATATGGTTCACACTATAGTGTATAGTTTCCAAACACAGAGTGTAAAATTATTAATCAATCGCATGTGAAAGAGCAATGGTGGTTCGTGTGTCAGCCCAAAGGAACAAGCTTTTGGTGTTGACAAAGGCTGCCGACCGCCCCACTCCTTCTATAGACAACACCTCAAGATTTACTGTGAATGAGCAAGGAAACTCTGCAAAGAAGCATGGAGGAGATCACGCTTCCATTTCCTGTGCCTTTTGAGGAAATCCCAACAGGGATTAGTAGGCAAGATTTCCCAGGGAGACCCCATCCTGATAGAGAGGGAGCTGAAATCAGCAACCAAGCACAAGGTTAAGGGTGAAGGGATGGAGCTGTGAAGGTGAATTCCTTGATAGTGAAGACATTCACAAGAGAGAAAATGCACAAAGAGCAAGCAGAGGCAACATCTGGAGAATTCAAGTAAGAGAAGAAATATGTAAGCTCAAGAGATGAGGCAGGACTGGAGATGCTAGCACCAAACCACGGAGTTGATGGCATCCCCCAGCCCGTGTGAATGGAGGCAAGAGGCAGCTGGAAATGAGGGTGAGCTGCTCCCAGCATGTCCATGTGTCTGAGCACCTTTGACATAAAATAGTGTGGGGCAGGTCTCCTTAGGTCTATTAATAAAGAAGAAACAAAGAACATAGACTAAGCTCCCATTCTGAGGGAACATCACATCACTGGAGGCAGTTTTGAGTTCTGCAAGACATGTGTTCCTTAAACCATCCTCAGACTTGACTCTGTGTGATGATGCCATTTAGTCAGGAAATCAGTGTGACTGGGCAGAAAAGAGTTTAAAGGGAGAAAGTGCAGGACTTGAGGGTCACAAGGAGCACAGATGAGGGGCCGGCCAAGTGGAAAAGACGGGAGGCTATGGTCTGAGAGAAGCACCTGGGAAGTGGGAGACTTCAAGGGCATAACGGTTTCATCTGAATGCAAAGTCCAAGGTGTGGTCCCAGAGAGAAGGAGAGAAGCGGTAGGCAGGTGACATGATTTTGGTTTGAAGAGACCAAGGGATTGAACATGAGCATGTGAGTTGCTTGTTCACATGTATCTAATTCAGAGTTAGGATGAAAGATGAAGCTGTAATGAAGGGTAGGCAAAGTCTGTCAGCACTGTGGAGCTCCCTAAGAAATGGTACATGGCGGTGAGAAAAAGAAAGACTGCTAGATGGTGTGTGATTGACCACAGGCAGTGGAATGATGGTCTAGAATTGTGTTGTCCATTCTGGTGGCCCCCAGCTTCACATGCCTACTGAGCACTTGGACTTCAGAGGAAGGTGCACTGAGACTGTGTCAATATCAATGACATGCCAGGTGCTGAAGACTTTGTACAATAAAAAGGCTGTGAAATAAGTATAAAATTAACGATTTTATACCGATTTCATACTGAAATGAAGATATTTTGGACAGATTGGGTATATTATTAAAATGAACCTCACCTGCTTCTTTTACTTTTTTGGAAGATGATTACAAGAAAATCAAAAATTTCCTTTGTGCTCACTCATGTGGCTCATGTTATATTTCCATGGTCAGAGCTAGTCTAGAAGCTTACAGGATGTCAGGTAATCACTCCATCCTTTCTTCCTCCTGAGTGATGATCCATAAAAGCCAGACCTAGTTCTGTTCATAGATTTGATGTGGAGCCTTGTGATACAGGGAGAAAACATGAAGGTACTAAAGGTAGATGAGTGCCGGCGAGGAACTCACATTGGGACCAAGCTGCAGCCTCCCACCCCTTCCTAGAATCTGGGTCGGGATTACTGTGAAGCTACAATGAACACCACTCTATTCATCCCTTTCCTGCTTCCTCGTCCCCAAATGGGGTCCTACTTGGATGCTTTCATACCTGGGAGGAGGATGTCAAGCTAGGTCACACATCATGTGACAAATAATTTTTTATATTGACTAGAGGCCCAGTGCACAAAAATTTGTGCACTTGTGGGGGGGGGGGGGGTCTCTCAGCCCAGCCTGTGCCCTCTAACAATCTGAGACTCCTTGGGAGATGTCCACTTGTTGGCTTAGGACTGCTCCCTGGGGGATCGGGCCTAAGCTAGCAGCCAGACATACCTCTGGCAGCTCAGGGGTCCTCGGGAAATGTCCACTTGCCAGCGGGGAGCAGGCCTAAGCTGTAGTTGGACATCCTTAGCTCTGCTGAGGAGGCGGGAGCTGTCAGCTATCAGTCTGGCTTGCGGCTGAGCAGAGCTCCCCCTGTGGGAGCACACTGACCATCAGGGGGCAGCTCCTGAATTGAGCATCTGCCCCCTGGTGGTCAGTGTGTGTCATAGTGACCAGTCATTCCCAGTTGTTCTGCTGTTAGGGTCAATTTGCATATTACCTTTTTATTATATAGGATACGATTCTAAACTAAAAAACTAAAGTGGTAAATACTATTTATTATGATGCATACAGTTCCAATTCAACTGATGTAATAGAATTCATGTCTGATTTGGGATGTCAGAAGACTTTAAGCTGCAACCTCCAATACAAACCAGTCTTTTTTAAAACATTTATTTCAGAGAGGAAGAGGAAGGGAGATAGAGATAGAAACATCAGTGGTGAGAGAGAATCATTGATCTGCTGCCTCTTGCATGCCTCTCACTGGAGATGGAGCCTGAAATGCTGACAAGAAATTGAACCTTGACCTCCCGGTTCATAGGTGAAAGCTCAACCACTGAGCCACACTGGCTGGGCCAAACCATACTTTTTAAAACAACTCCCCCCATTACGAGTCACGGCTCGCATTCATAGAGGATAGAACATCCCCCCTCTCAACCACACAAATGTGATTTTTCTTCACACACCTGTTTCCATACTGAAAACAAAAGCATGGCTCCACAGAGAATAACTTCATAGAGTATGTTCTTCGAAGCAGTCAGCTTTTTCTTTGTGGTGACATATGTTTAGAGGTAAGTACTGATACAAGAAAGCACGCTGAAAGCACCTGAAAGTGACAGGTACCATCAGTTTAAGAGCCAGCCAAGGAGGGACAAGGAAGCAAGGAGAAAACGATGGATCAGGAGCGAACCGAGGAGAAGGCTGGCCAGTACCACATGACTGACTTCTCGCTGCTCGAGGGAGGTCAGGCCCTTGGCACCGAGCTTTATAGCCCAGAGAAAAGAGGGAACACAGTCCGATGAAATATTCATAGTGACCATAAGACCAGAATAAACCAGTTCCCTTGGCAAATGGTGTGTTTTTCTAACAGCAAGCCTGAAGAATGATCCCTGCTGTGGTTCTTTCAAAGGAACGGACTATGTGATATTGTTTATTGATTCCAAGAGGAATTTTGTTTTTGAAAATCTGTAATGGAATATCTACATCTCTGAGCACACAGGTGCACGCGCACACAGCCCCCTCGATCACTCTTCGTTACCCTTACACAAATAATTCTCCGATTGTTCAGGTTTGCCTGACCCATGTTAAAGTGGCCTCAGCCTTATTATGCTTTGCCCATTAAACATTAACTTTCTAGACTAACTTTTCAGCACCCTGGTCTCTCAAAGTAACTAATCTGATGAACTAAGCATTTCCCGGAAGCAGTGGGTGATAACGCGTTAATAAGTGACCTTTCTGGAGAACTGGGTTAACTTAAAGGCTTCTGGTTATATGTAAAGCTAGAGATTGTTAACTTTTGCTTTTATGGAGTCTTTTGCAAAGACCGAGTAAGTGAGCCCTGATGTCTCAGATGCACAGAAAGAGCTGCCCCAGTGAAGGGCTGGGGGTCCAGAGTCCGGCCAGCCTTCACTCTGCCTTTGGCCTTGCCCCTTTGCGAGGACCCTCAGCCACACCCCAACATTCACAGAGCGTGGGTTCAACACCACCCCCTTAAGCAAAAAGGATGACAAACTCCTACAGCAGCGGTGGGGACGCATGAAGAAGTAACCCCTCAGGGTTCCCCACCTCGAGGAGTGCCCCTCTGCCTCTGACCAGAAGAGCCACTCACTTCCATGTTGCATGAGGTGTCCCAGAAGTAGAAAAGGAATGTGGGCTCTGGGGGCTGTGGTGTTGGGTAGGGCGTACGAGGACTACTGAGGGGAACAGAGTGCCTGCAGTGTAACAGGGGCAGGAAAGTCAACTTGAAGGACATGGGTGATTCTCTACGGGCCTGTTTAAGAAACAGACAACATGGCATGAAACACCTGGGGAGCCAGGTTAAGATGCAGTCAGACTGAGTGGGTCTGGGTCGGGGCACGGGGTCCCAAATCTCTAGCCAGCTCCTCCATTATGATCAGACTGTTGGTTGGAGGACTCCCCTTTGGATAGTAAAGCTCTAAGGCACCTCCTAGGAAATGTGACCTGCAGGAAAGACATTCACTGAAACATACTCTTACCTGACAATCCAGAAATACCATTTCTTAGTATTTCCCCACAGGAATTATAAAATGCTGTCCACACAAATACCAGCACACACATGTTTATAGCTGTTTTATTCATAATTGCCAAAATTTGGAGGTAACTAATGGACAAGAAAGCTGTGGTCCACTCAGATAATGGGGTATTATTCAGCACTAAAAAGTAATGAGCTAAAAGCCAGGAACACGTGGAGGACATGTAATGCAGGTTAGTAAGTGAAAGAAGCCAATCTGAATAGGCTGCATACGGTATGATTCCTACTAGATGGCAATTCTGAAGGAAGAAAGAAAAAAAGCAAAACTATGAAACGAAAATGTCATTGGTTTCCAGGGGTGGGGCGAGGTGGAGTGTGAGTGGGAAGAGCAGAGGATTTTGAGGGCAGTGAGGCTGATCTGTACGGTGCTCTAATGGGTGGGTCCATGTATTACACATTTGTCCAAACCCATGGAACGTACACCACCAAGAGGTAGCCCTAAGGTAAACGATGGACACTGAGTGATGATGATGTGTCATTGCAGACCCATCCTTGGTGAAAAATGGACCACTCTGATGAGTGAGGCTGATAATGGGGAAGGCAATGCATTATGTGGAGACAGGGGTTGATGGGAAATCTCTGAACCATCCTTTGTTTTTGTTGTAAGGCTCAAATTGCTCCCCACCTCAATATTTTTTTCCCCTTAAAGCAAAAATTCATTGAAGACTATTGCAATTCCACATAGGGAGGACCAAAGACACTCAGAATTTCCCATAATGAAGGTTTAGGTTATGAAGCCTGGTCAGCTTGGATGCTACCTGAGGGCAAAGCAAACAGGGGACACGGAGAGAAGGAGGAAGTTCACAATAAGGATCGTGATTCATAATTTGTTGTGGAAATAGTGACCCATTGATACTTTTTTTCTGGTTCTGTTATAGGCTAATTTATTGTTTTTCTCTATGGCATGCCCGTTTTATTTCAGGTGGGTCATTGGTAGGTAAGTTACAATGTAGTCCTTAGTCATAAGGTATCAAGTATTGGTTGTGGCTGAAAGCATAAGATAAACAGTTAGAAATCAAAAACTATGAAACACACTCTTAAATTTGCAAACAATCAGACATCATCTGTAACAGAATTATACACTGGAAGTCAGTATAATCTAATTCACTTCCATAATTAAAGGAAGTGCCCAGAGGGCTTGAACAATGGCGATAAATGTAATACTTCTTGACACAACCATTCACAAAGCATATATTCCTATAACATATACGAGTCTCTGTTAAATGGAAAAAAGGTAATAAAAACAGTTTACTCCAGAACTTTCCCAAGGGTCAGCTTAGCTTTATGAAATATTGGGTGAAGTACAGGTGAATTTGTATATAATGTGTATGTGCCTATTCTGAAATATCTCTACATAATTTTGGATGGTTATCCTTTAGGTTATTAGCTTAGCTTTTTTGTTATTGTTATTGTTGAAAATTTTACCTCAACCTCCCAGAAACAAAACAGCTTCCTGAAACAAAACAGAAAAATGCCTGGGCCAATAGAAGGAATTTAGGAGCTAAGGGCCATTCAAGTTCCTTTGCCTTAATTTTGAGAATACCTTTCTCATGATCTAATTACTGAATGGTGTTGAAAAGGAAAGTCTGAGATGGTCATTGCTTATATGTTCTCCTGTCTTTTAATTATATAAAATATCATACATATACAAAATATATAGAATATAAAGAACCTCCCTCTATCATTACTCAGTTTCAATAATTGTAAAAATCTGCCATTCTTATAAAGGTTTTATAAAATGCGTTTTTTATCATTTCCAAATATTTTGGACTTTTCTATTTTTAAAAAAGATAACAATTGTTAATGATTTCTAATCTAATTTCATTATGATGAAAAAACACTATAAGATTTCAATATTTGAAAATGTATGTATTGAGACAAAAAAAAAATTAAGGTTCCAGGCTACGGTCTATCTTAGTGAATGTTCCATGTTTATTTAAAAGAAAAAAGTTCATATAGATATAGATATATAGATATAGATATAGATACAGATATCGACATGGTTAATAGGGTCAATTACCCAGCATGTTTGGAGGTGTCATTCACATCGTGTATGTCCTTAGTCATGATTTTTATCTAATCATTATACTGAAAAAGGGATGTTGGAGCCTTCCATAGTAACTATGGAAGTGTCTGTTTTTATTTTGGCCAGTCAGTTTTTCCATCATGTATTTTGAAGCTGTTTGTATAATCATACATATTTATAACTTTTCTGTTTTCTTAATGCACTGATACTTTTATCATTTTCAATTTTCTTCTTTACCTTTGGTAAACTTGCTGTCTAGGAGTGGCTTTTCCCCAACATATAATACAGTCATTCCAGCTTTCTTATTAATAGAGTCTGCATGATATACCTTTCTCCAAACTCTAACTTTCAACTGTGTCTTTGTAATTAAAGTATGTCTCTTATAGAAAACACATAGTTGGTCTTAATTTTTTTTTAGTAGTAAAGAAAAACATTTTATAATGATAAGAAATTCATCTATTATGAAAGAAATAATAAATATTAAGTAAAAATAAAAGAAATAGGAAATATAAAAACAATTAAGAAAATCAACAAAATAAATACAGCCTTTGAAAATATCACAAAATTGACAAACTTTTAGCTAGACTAATGAATTAAAAAAACAAAGTGATTAAAACCTGGAAGTAAAGCCCTGACCGGTTTGGCTCAGTGGATAGAGCATCGACCTGCGAACTGAAGGGTCCCAGGTTCAATTCTGGTCAAGGGCATGTACCTTGATTGTGGGCACATCCCCAGTAGGAGGAGTGCAGGAGGCAGCTGATCGATGTTTCTCTCTCATTGATATTTCTGACTCTCTATCCCTCTCCCTTCCTCTCTGTAAAAAATCAATAAAATATATTAAAATAAATAAATAAATAAAACCTAGAAGTAAAGAGGGAACTCCCATCACTACTCACTGTACAAAATAGAAAAGATCATAAAAGGAACATTATCTCATAAGCCCAACCAACCTTAACCTTCCTCAGGGGCATTCCCACTGATGGCTTTTTTTTCCCCTGTGTATAGGCCATACTCAAATGTTTCTCATATGTCTCATAATTTTTGTTGAACTGAACTTTTTTTTGGGTGGGGGAGGGGGGTGGTCGGTGGTCTTACTTATTTAATCAACCTGAAAATCTTTGCCTTTTAATTGGCATGTTTAGTCATTTATATTTAACACGGGGCCCGGTGCACAAAAATTTGTGCACTCGGGAGGTCCCTCAGCCCAGCCTTTACCCTCTCGCAGTCTGGGACCCCTCAGGGGATGTTCACCTGCTGGCATGCCTGGCCAGCCTGAGTGAGGGGCTGATGGCTATTTGCAGGCTAGCCAAGCCCCCCAGTGTGGACTCTCACACCATTGGGGTGTGGCCAGCCTGGGTGCAGGGCTGAGGGCTGTTTTCAGGCTGCCCACAGTCCCTTCAGGGTTCCAGTCCCTACTGGGGTGCCTGGGCAGCCTGGGTGTGGAGCTGAGTGATGTTTTCAGACTTTCAGGCAGCCCACAGCTCCCATTGACCCAACATCCCAGCAAGCCTGGCTGGAAGTGGGTTTCTGAGGTTTATTTATCTTCTATAATTGATACACTGTTCCTTTAAGCCCAGGCCTAGGCAGGTAATGAAGCATCCTGTTGGCTTCAGCTCCGTGGCTTCTATAATTGAAAGAATGTTGCCTTAGTAGAGGCCCAGACAGCCTAGCTAGGCAGACAGTTTCCTCCATCACTGGTGCAACAGAAGCCTCCTGTTTGGTTCAGCTCTGTGGCTTCTATAATTGCAACTATGTTGCCATGAGCAGAGAGAGGCCCAGCTGGCCTAGGCAGACAGTTTACTCCTGGTGCAACAGAAGCTTGCTGTTTATTCTAGCTCTGTGGTGGTTAGCCTCCATCTTGGCTGAGTTAATTTGCATACATCTGCTCTGATTGGCTGATGGGCGTGGCTTAGGCATCTCAGAGAAATGGTCAATTTCAATATTACTCTTTTATTAGATTAGATGTAATTATTAACATGGTTTGATTTAGTTCTGCCATGTTGCCATGTTTATTCTTATTGGTCTTATCTGTTATTTTGCTCCTTTGTTCCTCATTTCCTGGTTTCTTTTGCAAAAATCCAATTCCTTTTTAGTATTTAATTTCAGTTCTTCAGTTAGCATTTCAGTGCTTTGCATTATTTTTAAAGTGGCTGCAATAGAGACTATAATGAATCTTTAAGTGAACACAATCTACTTAGTGTTAATATTGTACTACTTAAGATAAAATAAAGAAATCTCGCTATAGTTCTTTGTGCTATGCTTGTTATATATGCTACAACTGTTCACATTATAAATCCCTCAATAGTTATTGCTGTGTGTGTTAAAGAAATTAATAAATAATGTGTATGATTTATGTATGTTTAAATGTTTAAATATTTGACAGCATATTTACAATTCTGGTAAACTTTATTCCTCCCTTTAGATCCAAGTTCCTACCTATTGTGTAATTTCCTTTCAGTCTGACAGGCTTCTGCTATCATTTCTTGTCCTGTAGGTCTGTTTCAGTTTGTCATTCAAGTGTAGACATTCCTCCAGTTTTTGTCTGATTTTGGCAATTCTCTCAGTGACTTCAAATAGTTGGGGTTTTGAGGGAGTTAGGCGATGGTTCCAATTTTATAGCTGTTATCTGCAGCAGGCTTAGTCTAACTAAGCCACCCACCATTAGCAGAAGCTGAAATCTCACTGTTTATATTTTAACACAATAAACTATAGCCCTATTTAGTCATTAAAGAAACACTTCTGAGGACATTAGAATGTGCTAGACATTAACAAAGGCAAAGCTTATTCAAAGAATTCCAAGTGGTTTAATATCATTAGAAGATAGAGCATGCTAGGGAGAATGGAGAGCGTCTATGAAGGAAACAGCCATGCAAACATGCATATATTTTATCTTGTGTGTGATAAGGAGCTGTTGACAGGGTTTAAGCAAGAGAGAAGCATAAGCAGTTACGGGATTTTGCAAGACCAATGGTATGGATAACGAAGTTTATAGAGTAATACCTATGGCTAAAAAAATGATCTGGAATATTCCTAGACTTCCTGTGGGTCTGGAGAGGAGGAGAGAAACTCAAAGAGGCAGGAGGTAGAATGTGGATGTGGAATTACAATTGGCGAGTGGTAGACTTCTCATAATCCTTGTAGTAATCGCAGAAAAGTATCAAAAAAGTGAATCATGTAAATGTATCACATAAGAAAATTCATATATGATATATGCATAGAGAGAAAGAGAAGAATCATTGATATAAACAACAAAAATAAGTTCAAATTCTAGAATGTATTGGGAAAAAAGGAATACATGGAATAAATACAAGAAAAGTTTACATATGAAAATAAAGGTAAAATATCTGTATCTGTATAGAAGAAGTCCAAAAAAAAAAATAAGGGGAAAGACAGTTTGTACAATTATTTGAGCGTATGACCCATAATTTCACAGAAATTAACACACACAAACACATACATACAGATAAACATACATGAACTCAGATCAAAAACACCGAAAGTGTGCCAGAGGTAACAAGTAAATCAGCATGTACATATCGAGGCAAAATTTAATAAAATCAAAGACAAGGGAACATTCTAAAATTCAACAAGAAATGGCAGGATGTCTACAGAGGAAAATCATCATATCAACATTTTGAAAGAGGCATCAGAGGGCGCATTACCTATGGAGCACTGGACCCATATGGCTCTCAATCCAGGGTCTCCCAAACTCAAGCTCTAGAACATTGAACATTAAACAACATCATCACCTTCTCTATTGCTCAGCTTCCTCATTCACATCCCATAGATTATACTAATATTTTTGCCATAAAAGTGTGGGGAGTACCAAGTGCAATAAAATATGTAAAACCCATCAAAATACAGCCAGACGCATAACAGGCACACTATGGCTTAAACTATGTTTGTTTTCAGGTCTCTTGGTAGCAATATCTGTGGAGAAATACAACAGAATAAAATTTTCAAAGTGCTTAAGGAAAGATAGTCAAGTGGGAATTTCATATCCATTTGAAGAATCATTTAAATACAAGGTTGAAGCCTGGCCAGTGTGGCTCAGTGATTGAGCATTGACCTATGAACCAGGAGGTCACATGCCAGGGGTTGTAAGCTTGATCCTCAGGTGGGGCGTGCAGGAGGCAGCTGATCCATGATTCTCTCTCATCATTGATGTTTCTTTCTCTTCCTCCCTCTCCCTTTCTCTCTGAAATCAATAAATACAAGATTGGAAAAATAAATAAAAAATGTAAGGAAGAAATAAAGATTAATAAAGATATCAGTATTAATTTGTAACTACTTGTCATGCTCTATGCAAAGTGTACTGAGAGATTGTTAAATGTCAAGTATTCTTTTAAGCTCTTTATGTATATTAGCTCATTTGGTATTCACACGAACCCCACCAAAGGTCATCAGGGTGCAGCTGATAGGCAACAAGAGTGATCTCTGTGGTAAGCCTTCTTTGTGAGGCCTGTGAATGTGAGACAGGGCTTAAATCCAAACCATCTGTCATCTGTCCTGGCTCCCTCCCCGAGTCTCTCCTCCATGGACGTTTGTTTACAGACCTTATCTCTGAGAAAGGGTCCTTGAGTGTGGGTTCAGTGCAAGCAGAGACCTCTCTTTCCAAGGAGCTTTGATGTTGGTCACCTGTCCTGTCGCGTTCTCTTTCACATGAAACACCAATTCCTGGTTGAGTCCAGTTGTGAAGAAACCAAATATCCCACTGACTGGTGAGCACTCACAGGGAGATGTGTGCAGAACACAGAGCTTTGTTGTTTCTCTGGGCAGATCTTGTACCCAGTTCTCTTGTGTTTGAGTCATAGCAAAGAATGACTGCAGGCAGATAATGCGGTGTTAGAGTTGGAGGCCTTGACTTTTCACTGGTTAAGAAACAACAGTCCCCAATCACCCAGAACCTTAAACCTACAATCATGGGGGGCGGGGGGGAACGGGAGGATGGCCAAGGAGGAAAAACAAAACTAAGCATGCAGATTCAAGCATGTGCACCATCATCTAAATCTAGTTCTGTAGATTGGGTGGAACTGGCCATGACCTACAGCTGCCCTCTGGACACAGCTCTGTGGTGGACGCTCTCTCCGCCCAAGGACCATCACTTCTAAAGAACTCTTAAGAATCCCTCATTCTAATCTCCTAAAGGAATGCCCATGCTATGGTCGGAGGGGAGACCTTATGTCTTTTTCGCTGGGACACATGAATACAGATATTTACACTGCAGTGTAGCTGCCATTCTGGTGGTCAACATTACCCAGGACCTCTTTCCACTGTGCTTCCCTGGCAGTTATTTAATGGTGTCTTTCGTGATGATAAAGTCTCTGTTGTTTAGTTATGCAGAGGCCGCTTGGGAGGCTATGAAGGAAATGAGACTTTTATCTGTTGGTGATAAAACCGATTACATCTCATGACTCCCTTGTGGTGTCCTGCCACACCTGCCCAAAGCCAGGTAGAATCTCCGACGGGGGGAGAAATATGGAAGCTTAAAGGGAGGCCTGTGCCGTGTTCTTATGGGTAGAGTCAATGATTGCTCATTCGAGTTTAAAAATCCCATTGACTCTCTCTGCTTTTTATGAGGTTTGAGAGTGTTCGGGACAATAACATTTCTGAATAAACAGCAAAGCTTTGCAAAGTCCTCTAGGACCTATCCCAGCACAAGCAATACCTGAGTTAGGTTGGAATTCAAGGAAAGTTTTGCTACTGTGAGAATCATACCTTTCCAGCAAACAAAAGTTTTGTTCCACCTTGAAAACTAACATGCATTGACTCAGCTATTCCAACTCCATAGCAAGATGTCGGTGCATGAGCCCATTGGTAAGTGTTCAAACGTGGCGTTAGGCTTGGGTTCTTGTCCATGCCCATCTGCAGTTCCCAGGATGAATCTGGGGCAGGTGGAACATGCATCTGGAGACATTCTCAGCAGCCTTACTAAACTTTTCTCACCAACACTGATAAAATACTACAATTGATTTGTCCCCCTCGGGGTGGGAAATTTCATATACAATTTTCGCAAAGTTCCAATCGAAGGCTTCTGGCGGCATTAGGCAGCCATTCTGATGGGAGAGGTCATCCTCATGCGACGGTTTTCAGTAACTCTCCAAACTCCAAAACAGGTGTTGTGTCCCAAAGACACAACAAGTGTCTTTCTCAGCAAGTCTTTCAGAGTTTAAGAGCCCAGAGGAAGTGAGTGCTTGATCCTTGATTGGAGCAGCCTCCTGGTTTCCCACTTCCTTTCCCCCCTTTAGTTTTACTTTTCAAGGGTTTGAATACTTTCATTCAAGTATCTGATCTTATGGACAAAAAGGAGCCACCTGCTAACCTGACTAACTCAGGGGAGGCCTGCATGGCGGCCTTGCAAACTGAAGAGACCTAAAGTAGCCACATAGGATGGTCTGAGATTAAAATCTTTAACAAGCAGTTTATGGTGGGGAGTCATGTCCTAGGCTAGTATCTCCCGTGACAAAGATCAACTTCCATCTTTACTGAGCCTATTGTCTTTTTGCATCTAAGGTAACACGTCTGTGGGATGTGGGATAACTTACAACTTCCCTTTTTCCTGACCCCTCAGGGCTCTACAAATGGTGCCAAGACTGAAACCACAAACTCCCTGATTGTTGTTGTCATCTTGTTAATCGTTGACTGTTATCTGTCCTGTACCCACCTGTGTAAAAGAAGCATGTCTATCACTTCACTTTTTACCCAGTTCCACATGTTTCTCCACATTTTTCATGTAACCTACCTACGTCTCCTCCTTTGATGGAAATTTATTAAAGCGCCATCCTTTGGAGCATTGCCTGGCGACTGTGTATTCATCCCCTACTTCTGACTTCAGGCTATTAAGACAGAGTGAGGAAAGAGCTTCCATCATACCTGCTCCAAGCTCTGCCCCCGTATGTTTCCTGAAGGTGTTAAAGAGCCCATCCCTACAGTCTCCAATGTCGCCATCTTTTTGTTTGTTTGGGTGCACGGTCTCCAAATATGTTGTCTAATATCTATAGTTGTTCTAAATTCCTCTGGTTTTATTATGGAATTTAGGGTCTCTCAGATCATACCGAGGGTAGTCACAGAGCCTTTTCCATTTAATTTTATTGGTTTATAATAACACAAATACATTTATGTAATATCTGGAAACCCTGGATTCAGTGTTCCTAGAACTACTGCAAAGTGCTAACCTATCCTACGGAGGTTTTGGAAAGTCTTCAAGAGTCACTCTCATCTCAGATCACAATGAGGGCTTAAATTCCACCATCAGGGTCTTGTTCTGACCTGGCTAACATTCAGAGTTTCTGGCTGCCCAGAGGAATGGGAGCTAGTCAGAAAGAGTGTTGGGGCAGGGACACTAGCGGGCCACAGGATGGAAGAAGATAAAAGCTTTTAGGTTCCAGTTATGATGCGGGCAGATCTAAAAGAGAGAAAGCCTTTCACATTTTTCACTTGTCTCTTCCGCAGAATATTGAGAGAGGCAATTTCGGAATCTGAATTTCTCTCACAAGCTTTCTCTTATCTATCAAGAAAACACCGCTCATCGAGTGATTGCAGTGTTCTTCCCTTTTCACTCTAAAGCACTTTGCAAATGAACAATTTTGTTCTTATAAAAAGTTTCCCAAAATAGCCACTGCAATTCTAAACTACTGTTGGCCAATTGTGCCATTTAGAAAGAGATGCATTTGTATTAGTGTGTAAATACACATAAGAGGCCGGAATGTGGTCTGCAGGAGACACACACTTGGGTTTAGTCTGAGACAGACACGTGACTGTCTGGGGTGGTTGGTCAAATCAGTGGTTGTTTCCCCCTGTGTCCTGGGCTCCCCAACCTAAGGGCTGGGCAGTCTCCAGTGGCAAACGTGCAAATCTGGAGTTCTGGGTAAATACAAGGGTTGGATGTGAACTTCCTGCTATCAAGTACCTACAGGAAGTGCCCATGAGTAAGGACAGAAAGCAATGCTGCTGGTAAGAAGGCAGCTTCACACCAGGCATGAGTACTCTCAAATCTATCAAATAATCAAAATCTAAAACACACAGCATTTGGCAGCTGGATAAAAAGAAATCAGAACTGAATCTACTGTGAGACTCACCCATCCCTGCAGGCCCCAGTGCTTTCAGTAGGGTCTTAGCAGTAGGTCTCGGTAGGACTGGCAGGCTGTGGAACTCCCCCAAAGTCTCACTGGAAAACCTTGTAATGAACATAAGTACATTTAGCAGAACTCTCTGCAGGAAGGGAGAGCACCATTTTGACAGTCTTAATGTGTCTCAGAAGAGCTAAATCAGAATTAGAATAACCGGAGGACTTTTGGGTCTGGGCTCAGATAGCGTCAGGTAGTCTTTCCATGTGGGGGGGCTGAGTAGGCTTGGGCCACGGTCCTGGGGAAGTAGTTGAGGACTGGTTGATTCAGGTAAACGAGGGTCCTCCCTGTGCAGTACTTTACCTCCCCGTGCTTACGTTCACACCACCAATGTGTACTTCTTAATTCCTCGAAATCTCCTTTTGTTATTCTAAGTGCAAAGTGGAGAAACACTAAAACAGGGAATGGTTAAAAAAGAAGCTCCAGCCTGGCCAGTGTTGCTCAGTGGTTGAGCTTCAATTATGAACCAGAAGGCGGTTGGATTCCCATGTCCAGGTTGCAACTCCATCCCCAGTAGGGGGCGTGCAGGAGGCAGCTGATCAATGATCCTCATCATGGATGTTTCTCTCTCTCCTCCCTTCCTCTCTCTGAAATCAATAAAAACAATATGTATATATTTTTTAAAAAGTTCTGCTTCTACTTAAATCCTTCCCCAGCGAGTCCTTAGCTCTTCCCTTTATCATTCTGAAGACAAAGATGGCAAATTGATCAAAATGTGCATCTAACAGAAAGACAGCAAGAGGAATAATGTACTGGCGGGGTCCGCATCCCAACTCATTCCAACAAGCTGTGATGACAGAGTGTCTCTGGGAGGACAGATTTAATAAAGATACATGTCAAAGCTCACATCTCGGGCACAGTCCACGAACTTCACGAATGCGGGTAAGTGACGCAGGCCTGACTAACCAGCCTACACATGAAGCGTCCTTGAGAAATGCAGCCGCTTTTAAGAGCAGATGTGAGTCAGCGCTGACTCTGCTGCCAGAGAATAAGCTCCATCTGAGGCTGCGTCAACCAACCCATTGACTCTGGACAAGGAAGACCCTCTCTCCGGGCTGGCTGGCTGGAACCCTAGGACTGAGTGACATGCTGAGAGGTTTGCTAAATGAAGAACCAGTTAACATGAGAGCATGGTCCGGGAGGGCCCTGGGAGTGGTGCTGGGAGGAAGGCTAGCACAGGGGGAGCATAACACGTTTTTCAAAGTATTTGAAGAATTGCACATGGACATGAGCCTCGATTCATCATGGAAAGTCCAGAAGCCAGAAGCAACGGGGCGATGGAAGGGGCTCTCCGGCAGCAGCCTTGGCGGTCCACACAGGGAATGGGCCGCGCAGCACAGGAAGCCTCCCAGTGAATGGTGCCAGCGGGCGCTTCCCGCACTTGAGGAGTTGAACCGGGTTGAGAACGTGTCCTTGGCATCTCAGATGTTAGATGTAGAAAATCAGTGTTTCTAGGAGTAGCTGGGGAGCGAGAGGGAGCCTTGTCACCTGGCGCATTCATTGCCCAATCCCGCAGCCGCCTTGCCTGGGACCTGTCCCCTGCGCCCCTGGAGGGGGACCTCGGGGCAGCCAGCGCCACGCAGCCCTGGGCGGTGCTCCTCGGGGGGAACTCAGTCACTCCGCCGCAGTTGTCACTGCCCACCATCTGTGGGCCACATGTCCCTTCCCGCTCCGTCAGCCCCTTCCCGCTCTACCCTCACTTCTTGCAGAACCAGCTGGGTCTCTACTGTGCCTGGCGCCTGCGGCCAGAAGCGGGGATCCCCAGAGGATCCCTAGCGCGCACCCCGGGGGCCCGCGCTGCAGGCTCCGAGTTCTGGCCTCGCCAGCAGCACCGAGTTACCGGCACGGGAGGAGGGGGGTAGAGGTGGAGGGAAGCCTGGCTGGTTCCGGCCCCGCGGGGTCCCCTCGTGGCGATGCCTTTCTCGGGGGCTATTTGCACACCTCGGGCCGGGAGCCCGGGGCTGCCCGGGACAAAGGGGCTCCCCCGCCCCAAGAAAGACTTTCTCCCGCCGCCTGGCGCGGTCGCATCGCCTCCAGGCTGGGCTCCTGGTCCCGCAGCCCCCGGAGGGAGGAGGGATGGAGGGGACTGGGGCTGGGAGGTGGGGCTCCGGGCGAAGGCCCGGGCACCGGGGGCAGGGGAGGGCGGTGGAGGGGAGGGCGCCGGGGGGCAGGGAGGGCGGCAGAGGGAAGGGCGCCGGGGGCAGGGGAGGGGAGGGCGGCCGGCCCGGCACGCGCCCTCCCTCGGCCTTCCTCTCACATAAGCGCAGGCAGAGGGCGCATCAGCCATGCCCTGCCCCGCCGCCCGCGGCCGCCCGGCGCGCTCCGCTCGTGCGAAGGGCGGGGAGGAGGGGACGCGGGCCCCCGGGAGCCGGAGGGGCCGACCCTCGCGGGGGCTTGCGGCCCGGCCCCCCTCCCTCCCCCAAGCGCCGCAGCCACGCGGGCCGAGCGCCGTCCGCCTGCCCGGCCTCCCGTCGGCGGCCCGAGCGCGCGGGGGGCTCGGATGTCCGGTTTCCTGTGAGGCGGGGACCTGGCCCCGCGCCTCCCGCCGGCACCGGCTGCGACCGCGCCGCGCGCCGTGGGGATCGCCGCCTGCGGCTCGCCCTCGGGCTCAGCGCGGGGCTGTCGGGCGGGCGCGGGCCGAGCGGCGGGGCCACGATGCGCCGGCTGCGCGCCCTGGGCCTGGCGTGCGCCCTGCTCGCCGCCGCGCTGCTCCCCGCTCCGCGCCGCGCGCCCCCCGCCGCCGCCGCCTTCGAGTCGGGACTCGGTTTTTCGGACGCGGAGCCGGACGCGGGCGAGGCCAAGGTGGGTGCCGGGCGGACGGGGTGGGGGGGGCCGTGGGGGTCGGGGTCGCGGCGGGTCCCGATCCCGCGCTCAGAGGCGCGCGCGTCCCGGGGTCACCGGGGTGTTGCTCGCGCCCCGAGTTCGGGAGCGGACGGCACGCGCCCCGAGAGGCAGCTTTCCTGCTGTTTTCACCCCAAGTGGGTGCCGAGGAGACACGCGAGTCGAGGGAAGGAAGAGCCCGAGCGGCCGGCGGGCGACAGGGACCGTGGAGCCTCCTTGGGGCCCGTCCCGCGCCGTCAGGAACCTGCGCGGGGAGCGCAGCCCGGGAGCCGCCTCGCTGGGGTCCAGGGCTGACCCCCCGCAACCTCCACCACCACCCCCCCCAAACCGGCGGGGGGAGCCGCACAGCCCTGGGGGTGGAGGGGGCGCGGGGCGCAGCTCCAGGGAAACTGGTGGGGGGGGGATGGTTAGTGGCCGGGCTGGGGGCCGGGACGCGCGTCAGTTGGCGAAGTCGGTCCACCCGGAGGTGCCACAGGGGTCCTGCGCCCCGGCCCTGCGGGACTTGCCATCGCGCGGCCCCTGCGCTTCGGAAACCCGCCGGCAGCGCCGCAGAGTGAGGTGGGTCGAGCGCGGCTGTTGTTTCCCGCATCGGCCGAGTCTCCACGCTCGGCCCGGAGCCGGCGAGATGCTCGGACTCGCGAGGAGGTGCGGTGCGCGCTGCCCTCGCGTGAGTATTTATTTACCTGCGAAGTGGGGACCCGAGGGGGGCCCGCCTGCGCCCCGCGGTCCTGAGCCCCTGGAGCCGCCCCGGCCCCGGAGACGCCGGGAAGTGCCCCCCCCCGCCCCCCCCCACACACACACACTGTGACCCCTGCCGGCGGGATCGCATCGCCTGTTGCGAGGGCCGGAGGGGAAGCCCTCTGCTTGGGACTGGTGTATAGACTCGCATACCCTGCATGGGTGGAAGTTAACTTGCCTTCCCAGTTACATTTTGAAATATGTGTAAAGTTGAGTAGAGTAACTTAAATACGAGGTTACTTGTGTCTTTACTTTTTTCGGGGGGAATGGGGGGGGATTTCAAGTACGGAATATAGGGGGCCAAGGAAAAACCTTTGGAGTAAAAAAAAAAATATGTGTTCAGTTGCAGAACAGGGTGCATTCAGTGAACTGTGGGATTTTTTTTAACGCACATAGTCACCCAGGTATGACAAAGCGCCCTCCTTGTCCTAAACGCCACCCAAATGTAGCAGCGGGCCCACTGACACTTCTGCTGCTTCACTTCCTGTTTCTGCAAAGTCAAACCATTGGAAGTATTGCCTGTGGCAACTCCCCTCGGTAGGAGGTCAAAAGAGAGGTCTTTCCTGATAAGCTCAGAGCCCCTCGGGTGTCTGTCAGTGCTGGGCAGTCCTGTGTGTGTTCGCACATGTGTGTGTGCGTGTGCGTGCGTGTGTGTGTGTGTGCATGTATGCGTGTGATGTGTAGGCAGGCGTGCTGTTGGCCAATACAAGGTAATTCATTTTTAATTTCAAAATTGTCTTCATTGGTGAAGTGATCACATTCCTCCTTTGAAAGTCTTCACGGCTTCGGTGTTCGCTCTTTGTCGCTCACATCCTTTATGTTCTGTGCGGTGAACTGGGTTGCTTTTCTGTTTCTGCATGGACTTTTCCACACGATGGAACACCAGGTGAAGTTTCTGAGTACTATAGACCACAAGGCAGCCCGTCTGCTATCCCTGCACTGAAGTGTCCCCAAGGGGGGTGAGGAAAGACGTGGTGAGGCATGTTGTCATATGTCCCTGCCATGGAGTTGCCAAGAGACAAGATCCAGACTCTCCGTCTCTCCCTAGTGGCCCAAACAATTGTCTCCTTTAGACATAGCCCTAGTGAAGAGCTTACTGTTACTTTTCTGTGAACTGCATGAGCCCCAAGAAGAGATTTCAGAAGGTAAAAAGAAGGTGCTAAATAGACATCATCTCCAAAAAAAGCAAATTGTTGATAATTGACACTTCAAGTGCTTTTTTTTAATATTCAAAAGATGCAAAACAGCTCATAAACTACCAACCAAGGTTAGCCGGCCGATCCTCATTCCTCACCACCCCCCCAGCCATGCAAAAACCTGGAGGTAAAATCACAAAGGGAAACAAGACACCCTGTTCTTTCCCTTCTATTTGGGTTTCTTGGGCCCCTCTTTCTAGTTACCTGGTTGGATGACGTACTCAAAAATCCTGAATTGTTTCTCTGAAGGGTGTTAGTGCAACCAAGTCTGCATCAGCAAAGTGAGGCAAGCGACATTGCCCAGCATGCAATTAAAGTTAATTGGGCACGATCGGGGGAGAGAGGAAATATTTAACACCATCATTCCACTGAAGAACATTGCAAATCCTAGAAACCCACTAGATGGTTACCTACAGTCATGTTCCACCCTGCGATTAGGGAGAGTTCACTCGGCTGGGTGGATTTTAAGAGAAAAGTTGGTTTACAGAAACAACAAAAAGGAAGAGCTACGTCATGTGAATATACTTATGGAACTTATACTTTATGGGACTTTTATTCCATGAATTGGGTTGGACTAGGAGCATAAACACCTGCGCCCTTATGTGTTTTTAGCATAACAAATGCAAGGAGAGCATATTTCGCATTGCAAATACTTATGTTAATGGCCTGGCTGGTGTGGCTCAGGGGCTGAGCATTGACCTGTGAACCAGGAGGTCTCAGTTCAATTCCCCTCAGGGCACATGCCTTGGTTGAGTGCTCAGTCCCCAGTAGGGGGCGTGCAGGAGTCAGTGGATCAATGATTCTCATCATTGATGTTTCTCTCTCCCTCTTCCTTCCTCTCTGAAATCAGAATTTTTTTTTTTTAAAAAAAAGATCAAACTCAACATAAAACTTACAACCTGTGTCAACTAAGTGAATAATGTGGAAGATGAAATAGTGAATGCACAAATATAGCGTCTCATTTTCTATTTTACACAATTTCAAATATCTTGACATTTATAATTTAAATGCAAAAGAAGTAGATTAGCTTAATATAAACAACATCAATTCCTTTAATGAGAATAGCTATTTTTAGTTACTATAATAAAAGCACATATAGTTTGTGGTGGTTATCTCAGGAAACTTCATAATAATGACAAGTAGTTTGCAGCATGCCAGATTGTCTTCCTCCACCACTTATAATTCTGCATACTTTTAGGCTTGTTTTATTTTTTTATTTTCCGCTTCAAATCCATCTGTGGTGATGTTTTCCAAAATACCATCTGTGTGCTGACTGCAGCAGAGTTCCTTGGAGATCTTGAATTGCTTTTATTCTTACCTGACATTCATCAAATCTCTGATCTCAGGTCTAGAAACATACTGTTTTAACTAGCATGCTAAGCCATTCTCATGCACAATGAGTTTTAGAGTCACCACTCTATGGTATGTAGCAATGATTAATTTCATTGGTTTTTATCATCTTCGTTATATGATTGTTCAGTTAGCAAGGGAAGTTATTAGGCATGGGGGAACTTAAGGCACATCAGCCATTTATTCTCTCTTCCAGGAACTCACAACTCAGGTAGAAACAAGAAAGGCTTAAGCAGACGCTTCTGTGAGCTACCAGGGGAATGGCACCAGAGCTCCCTCTGGGTGCGGAAGTTGTGTGAGAGACACATCTGGGGCCTCATTGGTTTGGGCACCTGGACATGAAGCAGAACTTGAGTTGTCATTTGAATGAGAGCTCCCAGCAGAGACTCAGGCAAGCACAGGGATCCCTTTTGTGTCTTGGAGAGGAGAGAAGGGGCAAGAAGGCAGATACGACTGAAGGGTTCCGTAAGGTAAGAGTGAAGGCTCTTAAGTAAGAACAAGTTTGTAGAGATGGACGGGGTCACGTTGTATGTGGCGAATTTCAGGAATGTGATCATCATGCTGTGGGTCATGGGGGTTGGTTGTGCACGATCTGAATGCCTGAAAAACAGCTAGGAAGAAGGGTATTGAACTCATGTGTGGGGTTGATCGGTCAGGACCTTGGCTGGCCAGCAAGACCTTGGTTGCTGTTGCTTCTTGGTCTTATTAAGAAGCAACAGCAACAGTGTAGAAGCGGTGCCATGAATAGTGCAGCAGGTACAGACATAACAGAAGAAAAATTATTGAAGGAAGAATCCATAGATCTGGTGACTGACTAACATGAAAGACACAGGAGTGGGGGAAGTCAATCTTGACACCAGTGTTACAATCTTAGGACATGTTGAGCCTACTGGTAGGATAAGGGCATTTCAGAGAGCGGAGAGACTGCTTTTCATGGATGCATGGTGGAAGATGAAGGCATTGTTTCATAAATTACAAGATTTTACTAAACTATGCAATCTTTGGAGAAGCAAATTAAGCCCTACCAACCCATCTCACTAAAAGAAAAGAATTGCCTAAGATCAGCCGGACTTATGCTGCATAATAGAGCAAAAGTATTTAAGTGTTTGACAAGCATTATTACAATCCCTAAGGGAACATGAACAGAATGCATATCCCATTACAAGACCTTAGAAATAAGAAGATAAATGTTGTTCCAGTAAAATAGGCTGTGATGTTTAGCTAGTTACTCGCAGCCACCTCTGAGCTTGGTGGTATGTACCTGGGGCATTTCTCTGATGTACTTCAAATTCCCATACTTTTGGGCAGCAACCAAACATGGGTCTTCAGAAAGTGGGTCACTGTCAGGGAAAGGCGCACTGTTTGTGGAAGTGAAAACCTCTTCAGCTCATTCTACATCCATCCATGTGAGGGCCTTGAGTCTGACAGCCCTTTCTGAGGAGGCTGAGGATTGTGCCCGCAAAGGGCTGGATTCTTGTCCCCGCCCCCAAGAACCTGAGGCCTCCACAGCAAGTCTGTGGAGGCTGTGGTGACTGTTTTTCCTTAGAGGATGTGATTAGTGCTTCTTCAGCCTCTTGTCTTCTAAGAGATCCCTGATCCCAACTCTGAAAGATGCTGGGGTGGGTGGCTTTGGACATCCCAAGCTCTATGCATCTTTCCTTCTGGTTTCTGCTTCTTTATGTTCTTTCTTACAAACTTTGAACGCCTGCCTGGCGGCCGTTTATTCAGGAGATGGTGCTCATCAACACTGCAGTCTAGGTAGTCGCTTGTCGCTGGTCTGGGCGGCTCCCCAGGGGGCATCTACTCTTGGTCCTTCTGTGTTGGGCTGGAAAGGGGGGTGCGTTGGGAGAGTTCACTGTGGGTTTCCAGTCTGGGGCTCTGGAAGGGGTGTCTGGACCTCTCTGAGGGCAGCCTGAGTCCACATGGCGTGCAGTTTCCAGTTCTCACCTGGTGCTATGGGACACAGGAGCTGGTGTGAGTGCGATGAGCCGTCCCTGTACTCCCAGCAGGGTCACCGCTGGCAGCCAGAGGGGACTTCGCAGGCTCAGATCGCCTCTGCATACCATACACCCCTTCGTATGCTGAGAGCATGTGCTTCCATATAATTAGGTTACACCTGCGGCACCCTGAGCATGTGTGCCGCGCACGTCACAAGTTGACGTTGCCTTGTCACTGCAGCTCCGTGGGATGAATGCAGTCACATGTCATTAAAGACAATGAACCTAGACTCCAAGGACTTAACCAGAAACAAGAATGCCCCCCCCCCTGCACCCCTTTTCAAAAACCTTGGCAGCATCCGTTTTAGAAAAGTATGGTCATGGGTTTGGGCCTTCACAGTTTTCAGAGCCTCGTGACCCATCCTCCTGCCCTCCCACAAGCGGTAGCTGTGGAGGCCGAGGCTTCTGCCTGTAGTGGGGCCCCCGTGGTACATTGATTTCTATCCCGGTTCCCACAGGATGGTCTGCAGTGAACTGGGACTTCCCCCCGGGTTTGCACATGGAGCCTTCACAAAGGGAAGATGGCTGCTCCCTGGCCATTGTGAGGGGGGCCGTCCGCGTAAGGAGGGCCTCACCAGAAGTCCCGGCAGCACGCAGCATGCTCCCGGTTGCACTCATCCAACCGCAGTGCAAGTCTGGTGGGACCTGTGCCCATGACCTTTCTCAGACAATGGGGCTTGGCACAGGCGTCACACCTCCCCCGCCTACATGTGCCTGTGGCTTCACCTCTCACCCGTCACAGTGGTCCTGGTGGAAACACGCTCCGAACATGCTGCAGCCGCCTCCACGGTGTTGCAGAACCAGGTGTGACTCGGGTTTGCATCCCTCGTGAATCAGGGTGTCAGGGATTTTTCACAGGAAAACCACGGAGCACATGAACCAGGGAGAGATGACCTGCTTTTGATTTGCAAGGCGATTCTGAGCGTTTCCGCCAGTATTTCATGTGTCAGAGCAATGGCCTCTTCTCATATTTTCTCACAGGAAGCAGCCGGTGGCTCTGTCCTCAGCTGGTTGACTCTGTTGGGGTCTGGAGTTTCCCTGTTGGAGAGAAGAGGTGGTTCCTCGGTTTGCTTCCTTGGCATCCACCGCCGAGCCCATCGGATGGGGCCTTGACCCGCTTCTGCAGGGACTCTCACAGCCCCTGTGCTGACTGTGCCTCAGGCCCCCCTGTGAGAGGGAAGCGGGACTCCTTCCCTGGATCCTGAAACCCTGAAGCTCTTTTTCCTAATTGATTTGGGGCTGTCACCCTGATCTGATCTGACGTGAAGCTGTTTACAATCTTTGTTTGTCCTCCACGTCCCAGTGTTTCTGAACTTGGTTAAATACCAGGTCTGTATGTGTGAGATGCTGCCCTCGCTGCTGGAGTGGATGAGTGTTGTGATGGGTGGGACCTGGGTGCCCACAGTTCCAAGGAGAGGCCTGCAGAGCCTGCTCACAAAGGCAGCTCTCAGGCCTCAGTCCCCTGAGCGCCTGGAAGGGAAACCGAGGGGCCCAGCAGGAGACCGTGTGGATGCTGCCAATTCCCCCCACCTGTCAGAGCCTGGTTTCTGCTCTTTCAAAACCAAATTCTCCCATTGCAATCCGCTCCCACTGGGCGTTTTAACTCGTTCTCACCAGCGGTGGCTGCAGTGCCAGGAAGGCAATGCTGAGGCAGTGGGCAATGCAGAGGATGTCCAGGGAGGACTCCTGTCCATAGCAAGCATCTCATCCGTCATGAGAAACATGCTCACTCAAGTACCAGAGGTGAGTTAACTATATGCTCCAACATGTCAGAGATTTTGTAAGAGTCTCCTCATCTCCCAGAGCTGTTTGCCAGGCTGCCTGGGCCATGCGGGCAAGGTGCGGGTCAGGTGCAGGCCAGGTGCAGGCCAGGTGTGGGAAAGGTCAGGGCAGGGTGCGGGCAAGGCGCAGGCAAGGTGCAGGCCAGGCAGAGAGATGTGAGGTCATGGACACTAGGGAGGCAGGCAGGGCCTCTCGGAAGCTGGAGTGAGAGCAAAGCCCAGATGGGTGCAGCCAGGGTGCTGGGGGGCTGAGGTCTTCCAGGGAAACGGGAGACCCCAAGACCCATGTCAGAGTTCGGGCTGAAAGCGCCAGGAGCCTATGAGATTCTCCTATGAGAGGCTAGATGCAATGGAAGAGTTGCTTCTGCTTCCCAGTGCAGACATGTCTACACAAGCCAGTGAGAAGCCGTCTGAAGCACCCCGGAGCGTTTCCGTTGCAGGTGCCCCGGAGCGGCCGCAGTGACCCTACCCTTCGTCTCTGTCCCGAGCCTCCCTGGGCTCCTGGTCCTCAGGGTGACAGTGACAGCCCCTCTGACTCATGCAAACACCCAGTACCCTCCTCTCTGGGAACATTTATAAAGCATATCAATAGATGTGTGGCTGCATTCCATGTGAAGCAGTGTAAACAGTGGCCATACACACACACACACTCACACACAGTCATGCACACACAAACACACAGTCACACAAACACATTCACATTCACACATACACTCATACACTCACATTCTCAGTCACACAAACAGACACATTCACACTGAGACACACTCATCCACATTCACACTGACACAAACACACACACACACACCTCATAACACTTCTTTAAACAGCCAACCAGGGCTTATGTATTTGCCTAACTATTTTTAGACAATCCATGAAAAGAAAACATTCAAAAAAATCAGAGAGTATGATATTAGATTCTTCATAGTTTATACACTTATTTGTAGAGCAGCTGGCTATTCAGAAAAAAAGAGAGGTAACCCTAAAGTGTCCTAGCAACTTTGTCTTTTAAAAATATGCTCACAAGTATTCTTGGGAACATTAAGACTGGAAAGAGGTGGCTGGGAGTGGGGTGGGGGGGAGGGCAGAAAGGAGCCATTCAATCCTATATAATAAAAGGCTAATATGCAAGTAGACTGAAAGGCGGAACAACCAGAACAACCAACCAGTCGCTGTTACATGCACTGACCACCAGAGGGCGTGTGCAGAACATGGCAGGCTTTGGCTGCAGTGGGCTGGTGGAGCAGGTGAATGGGGGTGCCAGATCAAGGTGGGGCACCAGTTGCTGTCTTCAGGGTGAGCCTCTGGTGGTTATTGAAAATTATTTGCTCCCTCACACCGTGGTCCTCCCTGGCACTCGCACCTGCTGCTGGCGCCAGAACCAACACTTGCACCCACTGCCAGCGGTTGCCCCACTTGTACCCGCAGCCAGTGCCAGAGCCAATACATGCGCTGCCAGTGCCTAGCACTGGTCCTGATCACTCAGCACCATCAGCGGGTGCAAGCAGTGGCTGCCGGCCCTAATCGCCCCTGAGGGCTTATCCACCTCCCCCTGCTCCTGAGGGGCCATCGGGCAGCAGCCATCACTTGCCCCCACTGACCTGCTTGCACTCACTGCTGCTGCTGGCTCTAATCACTCTGTGCTGTCAATGGGTGTGAGTGGGGCTGGCTCCATCAGCTTATGGTAGAGGTGGTGGTGGCCATGGGAGCGGGGCTGCTGGCAGACGGGGCTGGAGCCCGAGACCCACCCCTGTGCCTACTGCAGCCTCGCGACCCACAGTTCCTTTCAAGGTGCACGAATTTGTGTACTGACCCCCTAGGAAATAGTATGATTACTTTGTAACTACTGGTATTTTTTTTTTAAAGTTTGGAAGCTCCTGGTTTTTTTGTTTGTTTGTTTTTTATATATTTTATTGATTTTTTACAGAGAGGAAGGGAGAGGGATAGAGAGTGAGAAACATCAATGAGAGAGAAACATTGATCAGCTGCCTCCTACACACCCCCTACTGGGGATGTGCCCACAACCAAGGTACATGCCCTTGACCGGAATCGATCCTGGGACCCTTCAGTCTGCAGGCCGATGCTCAATCCACTGAGCCAAACTGGTTAGGGCTGGTATGTGTTTTTTTTAATGTGGCAGAAACATTCACTCACACTCAAAAGACATCTAGGAGAAGACGGATCTACTAAAAGAGGAAATACTCCGATGTGCAGATTGGTGTAACTAACAACACTTCAAAGTATAAAAGACCAACTTCTCAACACGTGCAGGCCCCAAGACAGCCAAGGTGGGTGCCAGTGGGGTCCCCTGATTGCCCCACCAGTCGCCCCACAGATAGGTCCTGATTGCTGGCCAAGTCTAGGGACCCTACCCATGCACGAATTTCTTGCACCAGGCCTCTAGTAAAATATAAGAAAATGTAAATGTAGGCCGGGCTGGGTGGCTCAGTTGGTTGGAACATAGTGCTATACACCAAAAGCTTGCGGCTTTGATCCCCAGTCAGGGGGCATGTGGGAAGCAACTCATCCATGCTCCTCTTTTATATTAATGTTTCTTCCCTCTCCCTTTCTCTAAAATCAATGAACATATTCTTTGGTTGAGGATAAAAAAGAAAACGTAATGGTACAATGTCTTGTGCAAGAGTTAAACTTGTGTAAACTCGTTGACAACAATGGGATTGCATTGCTCTGTTGGAGTGCTTTTCCAGAATGTTCTGTGCTGTCCTTGAGAAACACCCTACCCCTAGGGTAAGTCTGGTCACTGGAGTGCTCTAGTGTGCTCACCACGGTTGATTTTGTTTGATGGTTCTATTTGCCAGTGACACTGTGAATATCTTGGTGCTGAGCATGGGATGGTGATGGGGGAGATGGGTTGCACTGAAGGTGCGTGAGCAGACTCGAGGAGGAAATTCAGCGTAAGTGGTGGAACCAATTCCCTGCTCTTTAAGAGCTAACAACCTATTTTTTTATTCAGAATCATCTTTTAAGTAGTCACTTCCTTAAGGAATCCAATATAGATTTGGTTGGAGTATTTTAGGAACTTTTAATCAGATAACCGTATTTCTAAATAGAGAATTTTTTCCTGACTGAATCTGGAACAAATGATCGAGCACTAAATAGATACTCTGCTACTGTATAAATGAATTAAATAATTGGATAATATAGACAATACATTCTCTATGCAAATTTATACATATCCATCCACATTAGCCATACGAATCTACATGCAAATACTGGTATGATCATATCTTAAAGAAAGTGATTTTTATATTTTTATTTCAGGATTAGAACCATATGTAATTATATAACATGAAGCTTTATATTTAAGTGTTTGTTATGGTTCGTTGTTTGAATTTTAATGTAAAGCAATTTTCTTCACAGTGATTTCTCATACTAATTTCTTTTTCTAAATAGTTGTGCTGTGCTTATTATGGAGGGATCAGAAACAGGATTAAAATAACATTGCTTATTTAATATTAGTTTGTGCATAGAGGAAATGTTCATGAAATTAATACTACTTTTCTTCCAACTTGATAAAATACTTAGAAGAAAGAATGAAAAAGCCCACTCTCCCCTTCCCTGTCCCACCCAAAAGGCAGACCTTGCCCTGTGAGGGGGCACTGGGACAGCCCTTCCTCCTCCCTCCTGGGAACAGGCTGGAGTAGAGGAATCCGACTGATTAGTGCTGCCTCAGCAGACTGGTGCTCAAAGCTTGAGCGCCTCTTTCTGAAATGGCAAAAATAATTGCCTTGTGCTGGTCACGGCCTCTACCCTTTTCTCAAGAAAACTGTAGGTCTCTTTTCTTTGTTGATGCTTAAATAGAGTCTTATCTTCCCCTCAATGACATCACACAAGCATACACACACACACACACACACGCACCAAAGAGTGGGAAAGTCCAGCAAAAGCAATCAGACTGAAATCTTTAAGAAAATTGTTCTTTTCTTTCTTTTAAGTTTTATTTTTTTAATTTTTATGGAACTTGTTGGGTTCACATTGGGAAAAAGGGAATGGTCTTGACTTGCTTTCACCTGGTATGAGCGCAGCGCCCATGAACCAGCACATGGAGCCCCACGACCCCTAAGGGACCTGACATGTCCTGGCACTCAGCTCCCAGCTTGCCTGGGAGGAGCCACTGATCTCACAGACCAGACCTGAGGCTGCTTGAAGCCACGACAGTTCACATTACTAGGACACTCGGGCCTCCGCGGAATACTTTCCATTCTTTCTTCTTGTTTGTGTCTGTTGTGTGTATTTAGTTACTTTATCTTTTCAAAGTCCTCTTCCAAGTTTATGTTTTTTGTTTGTTTGCTTCTTTTTGCTTCAAGAAGCTTTATCGTTTCCAGTTGGCCCCATGCATGGGAGAGGGCTCCAGGGCGGTTAAAGAATGGCTAGTAGTTTCCGGGAGAGGCTTGGACAGAAGCCAGACACCAGGGGGTGCAGAGGGCCCCTCAAAGGCCTCTGGACTCTAAAGGCTCCTAGTGACCCTCGAGGGTGAGCCTTTCCAAGAGGTGCTCGTCCAGCCGAGTCTGGGGCTGGCCACCTGTGGAGGTGAGTCAGGTGTGGCCCATCTCTTTGATGAGTTTCACCTCCTCACCCCGGAAGTGGTTCTGCAGGAAGTCACAGAGCTGAGGGTAGAACCCAGAGCTGGCTCGGGTTCCTCTCCAAGGCCAGGGTGGCCTGAGCTTCACCCACTTATCCTGTGGAGGCTCCTGGGAGTCCTGGAAGAGAATGTGGCCACTGAGCTGATTTGAGAGACTCCTGGAGCGCCTCCTCCAATAGCTCTCCAAAGAAGCGGGCCCCAGCCCTCCAGGGTACAATGGTCGTTATGGAAACAGAAGCCCAGAAAGAGGTGGGTGTGGGAGGCCCTCAAATGCAGGTTGACCACAGCCTCCAGCTTGGTGGAATACTGGTAATTCTGATGAATTTGGGAGCTCATGGTTGTTCGGTGATGGGAATTAATGTAGGAAAAAAAGGTGTGTTGGCTGGTCTCGGAGGTGGCTCCGAAGGCGGTGAGTGGAGGGTGGTCAGAGGCTGGAGGAAGGGGTGTCCCTGGGTCTGTTCCATCTAAACACTGTTGGAGCAGGAGGCAGATCCAGGATGGCCGAGGCACTGTCCCAAGTTTGTGTTTTGAAAAACGAACACTTATTAGGTTCATGTTTGCTTATGGGTTGTGATAGTTATGACTTCCCTAAAAAAACAACGATTTTGTCTCAGAGCCAGATTTCCGTTTTGGGGGGTGGTAGAGATTCCTTGATTGTTCTCTTTGAATCCTGGGTCTTTCTTTTAACTTTGGTGTCTGTCCATGCCACGTTAGAGTGCTATCAAGGCCCACATGACGCATGGGCCATGGCATCACACTTGTTGGGTCATTTGAAGGTGCTTTATGCTATACAGATTGTGCATATGGTGATGTCATAAGTTCTAGAGCAGATGACACATTTTTTCCTCTCACACATTGGCAGCAAGGAGGCCTATTGGGGTGGGGACCAGTGCTGCAGAAAGTGCACCCTGAGTCAAGGCGCATGAGCATGGCATAGTCGTCACATCGCTGTCACCCAGCATACTTTGCTGCCTAGGCTAGGAGTTACAGATGGACATATTGCCTGGCCAGCGTGGCTCAGTGGTTGAGCATCGACCTATGAACCAGGATGTCACGGTTTGATCCCTGGTCAAGGGCACGTGCCCAGGTTGCAGGCTTGATGTCCAGTAGAGGGCATGCAGGAGGCAGCCAATAAATGATTCTGTCTCATCATTGATGTTTCTGTCTCTCTCCTCCTCCCTTCCTCTCTGAAATCAATAAAAATATATTAATTTAAAAGAAAAGATAGACTGCACATGAGACAGGACCAGCTCATGTCACAGACATAGTAGAAAACATGCTGTTTTTGCCTTCAATTAACTGTTGGAGAGACAATATTATTTATTTAATTCTTTTAATATTTATTTAATATTTATTTTTTATTTACTTTAAAGGCATCTGAAGGAACAGTTCCCCCCACCCCCAGTAGCATTCTTTTCTAGAAAAGGTCCTTTATTTATTTGCTTTTTTAAAATAGATATGCTTTTTTTTTTTTTTTTTTTACTTTTGGCATTGTCTTTCTTTCTTCCAATTGTAAATGTGAGCTAATATCAATAGAAAATTCTTTGTAAGTTCTAGCTTGGTTAGTTATCAAAATTTACCAGCAAAAATATGCATCCCAGAGAAAATGGAGTTGGCCACAACTAGACCATCAGTGTCTGGGAAGTCCTAGCTCCTATACATTTGTTTCTGTCTTTATAACAGTTTCTTTACCAACTAGTTATTGCCTTCTGTTTGTTAGTGTTTTAACTATTGAATAAAATCTGAGGAAAACTATTGTATAAAATTCCAAAATATCAACTGTCTTGCTAGTACATATTTTAAATTTATATATATATATAATAGCAATGAATTTTTATGAGATGTGGATATAGACAAGAACTTAGACTTAAGCAACATGTAACTAGTTCTCTAGGCCAGTGATAAAACTATTACAAAGCTCATGCAGTGGCTGTTAAAAGTCAATGAATTTACAACCACTCCATTACTGTTAAGGTCAAATAATAAGTATCGAAGTATGACGTTTTGAAAGAGATTAAGATCACTAACCAGGTTGTCTATAATTTAAAACACTAATCTATAATCTAATCTAATAAAAGAGTAATATGCAAATTGACCCCCACTCTGTTATATCTAAGCCACGCCCACCAGCCAAGCTACTCCCACCAATCAGTCAGAGCAACTATATGCAAATTAACCCAACCAAGATGGCAGCCGGCAGCCACAGAGCTGGAACAAGCAGGAGGCTTGCCCTGGTGATGGAGGAAGCTAAGGTTCCTGTCTGCCTAGGCTAGTTGTGGCCTCCACTCAAGGCAACAAAGTTTCAATTACCGAAGATAAACAAACCTCAGATATCTGCTTCTAGCCTTGAGCTCAAGGAAGTACTGGAAGCCTGGGTTGTCTGGGGCAACCTGACCTGGGCTCTGGTTTAAGCAACAAAGTTTCAACTTTAGAAGTTAAATAAATTTCAGATACCAGCTTCCTGCCAGCCTCGCTGCAAACAGCCATCAGCCCCTCACCCAGGCTGGCCAGGCACCCCAGGGGGGGACACCCATCTTGAAGGGGATGTAGCCAGCCTGCAAAAGCCATCAGCCACTCACCCAGGCTGGCCAGGTACCCTAGCAGGACCCTACTCCCTAAAGGGGCTGTAGGTAACCTGAAAACAATCCTCAACCCCTCATCCAGCCTGGCCAGGCATCCAAGCAGGGACCCCCTCCTTGAAGGGGATGTGGCCAGCCTGCAAGCAGCCATCAGCCACTCACCCAGGTTGGCCAGGCACCTTAGCAGGAACCCCACCCTGATCGGGGACACCCTTCAGGACAAACCAGCTGGCTCCCACCCATGCACCAGGCCTCTATCCTATATAATAAAAGGATAATATGCAAATTGACCCTAATAGCAAAACCACTGGGAATGACTGGTCACTATGACACACACTGACCACCAGGGGGAAGACGCTCAATGCAGGAGCTGCCCCCTGATGGTCAGTGGGCTCCCACAGAGGGACCTCTGCTCAGCCACAAGCCAGGCTGATGGCTGCCAGTACAGTGGTGGTGGCGGGAGCCTCTCCCACCTCCTCAGCAGAGCTAAGGATATCTGACTGCAGCTTAGGCCTGCTCCCCGCTGGCAAGTGGAAATCCCCTGAGGGCCCAAGGGCTGCCAAAAGGATATTTGGCTACCAGCTTAGGCTTGATTGCCCAGGAAGTGGGCCTAAGCCAGCAGGTGGACATCTCCTGAGGGGTCCCAGATTGCTAGAGGGCACAGGCTGTGCTGAGGGACATCCCCGAGTGCACAAATTTTTGTGCACTGGGCCTCTAGTAATCAATAAAAGCATAATATGCTAATTAGACCAGATGCCCTTCTGGATGTCCTTCCGGACTAAGCCAGGGCTGCAGCTGCCACGGCTGCGAGGGAGGGATCCAGGCAGCTGCCTGTGGCTGCAAAGGCTTACTCTTGTATGAATTTCATGCATCGGGCCTCTAGTCTATAATAATAAAAGGGTGATATGCTAATTAGAGCAGACATCCTTCCAGATGACCTTCCAGATGAAGCCAGGACTGTGAGGGAAGCCTGGGTCCTGGGTGCCAGAGGAAAGTCGGTGCCAGTAGCCGGGGGGAGGAAGGCCTACTCTTGCACTAGGCCTCTACTTAAAGATAATCTAGTAACTATCAAAAGTAATATTTCATGAAGCTTTTATAGCTTGACAAATCCAAGTTCATTTCATATGAACAAAAAGACAAAACCAAACAAAATAAAGCAAGACCCAGGCCTTGTGCATGTTAACAATTTTCTATGTTTGCCATAATCATTGGGTCATAGCATCACGTTTTATGTAATAAAAGACAGCCCCAGGGTTCCAGTTTGATCCGCTGGGATCAGGATCAGAGATGCTACTCTGCTGCTCCAGCTTCCCCTGTCCTTGGTGCTGCACCTCTTGGCCTTGGCGGCACCTGGGAAGTAGCCAACCCTAGGCACAGATGTCCTGCTTTCTCCCTCCTCACAGAACCATCATGTGTGTGTCTCGTGCTGTGATCATGCCTGGGTTCTCCAAATGCTATTCATCTTCTTCTTTTATATATATTTTTTTTAATTGATTTTTTTACAGAGAGGAAGAGAGAGGAATAGAAAGTTACAAACATCGATGAGAGAGAAACATCGATCAGCTGCCTCTTGCACACCCCTTACTGGAGATATACCCGCAACCAAGGTACATGCCCTTGACCAGAATTGAACCTGGGACCTTTCAGTATGCAGGCCGACACTCTATCCACTGAGCCAAACCGGTTAGGGCAACTATTCTTTTTAGTGTAATTCACTGGGTTCAAAGGAAATTTTAAATGTAGTTGATACCAAGCTGGGTTTGAAGTGTGTGCAGTCAGAGACAAAGCTGATCTCCCAGTTGTCTTTGCAGCTATTGTTGCCATAGGATAGCTCTGGCCAATGAAATACAAGGCAAAGACATAGTAGGGATTTATGGGGAAACTTTGCTTTTCTCATCGGTACTGCCTTCTTTTATTTTCTTCCCTGGAAGTCAGAAAATCCCTTCTAATTAAACAAAGTACTTTATGCTTATCAAAAGAACACTTTCAGACTCATGTGGACTAAAATTTTTATAGTTGTTAATGGCAGCCAGTGAATATGAGACGCCTTTCTAAATTTGTGCTTAATCTGTTGCTCCTCGAATTAAAATAATTTAATATCCAAGTTGAATAAATCTTTATATCCAACATTCTTTGCTAGCTGATGGAATCTTTTAAAATTCTCTGTTTATATTCTGTAAAGATGTTAAGAAGTAGTCACATCTAAACTAATAAAAGCGAAATATTAAAATTAACCGTTTCTCCGAGACAGGGTAAGCCACGCCCACCAGCCAATCAGAGCGGCTGTATGCAAATTAGCCCAGCCAACATGGCGGCCGCCACTCCCGGACCTGAGTAAACAGCCCTTTCCATTGCGGCAGCAGCGAAAGTGAAGCTG
>PVJC01005013.1:0-25035 GCA_004026665.1 Murina feae
CTGATAGGAAAGCATCCAGGAATGGTTAATCTCATTAGCTCAGAGAACTCCAGTTCTGACCTCCCATCCTTTGCTTCAAACCCAGATCCATGCTGCCAACTTGTGCCTGGAATTCCCTTCCAGTCCAGCCTCTCAATGGTGACTCATTCAATGAGTGACACTCTCGCTGGCAGAAATTCAGTTTGGAGTCTCACTCCATGGCTAGTTGGTTAGGAATCATGGTCTCCTCCAGGTGGTCCTGACACAAGGTCACATTTGAGAACCCACCGTTGGAGGGACTAGAGCAGTGATTCTTATGTTTAGGAATCTAAATACCCAGAACAATTAGATCAAAATCTCTGAAGTTGTGATCCAGGCATCAGTATTTCTTTACAGCTTTCTATGTGATTTCAGTGTGAACCAAGGTTGAGAATCACTGGTCTAGACCTGAGGGAAAAGCCACATTAATAAGCTGAAAGTGTCTACACCTGAGCACGTCCTTCCCTCTTCTCCCATCTCTCCAAACTCAAGGACTACTTAAAGAACTTTAAAAATGCCCCACTGTTGAATAATGTATTTCTTGTGTATCTGTTTTATCACAGCCTGAATGAGCATATGTTAATCACATGTCATAATTTCTTCTTTTCTGCAAGTGTGTTCCTTGCTGGTAGACAAAGGCTGGCTGGGGCCTTTCTCGGCCAGCACTGGCCTGACTCTTGGCAGCAGAGCCCCTCCCAGGGGGCCCTAGATCAGGTGCCTCTATCCTGCAAACTAAGGAATTCCTCAGATCCTCTCCAAGGCAGCTGGGAAGTCTTCTAAAATATCTTTGAACTTCATCGGAGGTGATCTTGAGAATTCCTTTATGAAACAGGGTTCTGCTCAAGAGCATGTTAGCTGGCTGTCTTTTTGATCCCTCACAATTCTGTAATGGTGTATACAAAGAAATGGAGAATTTAAAATGGTTTTTGTTTCTAAATTTGAAAATGACTAGATCATAGGAACATATTCTAAAGAGGTCTTCCCCTGAGGAAGCTTTTAAAACCATAACCTGTCAGCGCACAAAGGGGCCTTGAAAACATCCTTTCAAATTCCTTCATTTCAGGGCAACAAAGGCCCATGGAGGGTTAATATTAGTCCCAAATCACAGAGCAAATTAGTGGCAGAATTAATACCAGAAACCAGATCTGTGAACTCCCAGTTGGGTATCCCAACCTTGCTACACCATTCTGCCTATTATATTTAAATTTCTTTTTGCCAACACAGCTTCCTTCCATGCTCCCCTCACCCCAAGGATTTTTATTAAGGAAATATCTGCTTTATTTTTAAGTGGCTGATGGAATTCACCAATTAGGTCATTGAGATGGTTCTGAGGATGCATTAAGTCATTTTTATATAAGCTGGAAAATGAATCTGTAAGAGTATAATGCAGGGTAATGAGATGTCAAAAGTCATCGAGATGAGAGGATTTGAGTACAATTGTAGAAACTCTGAAATAGGCTTTGGAATTTTCCAGGTTTCCCTTTCATTGTTTATATTTTATTGGTTATAAGGTAATTGATGTGAATAACCCAAATAGCCACATTTTTCCATTTGGGCCTATGACTCAGAACACTGAAGATCTTTTTAGAGCATTTCAACCATTTACCACACCTATAATGGGGGGAAAAAGGTTCAAAAATTCCTTTATTTACTTTTTCACATGTTTTATATTTTCTGGATTTCTTAGTGGCAGCTGTAAAAAGGGCTTTTCATGTGATCATTTCATTCAGTAATTTGTCTAAAGCGAGGCCTTTTCCCTTTTTTCTAATGCCTGCCCAGCTGTCACTGTTGCCTGCTAAAGTGATTTTTCTCTATTATGTTGTCACTTTACACTCCCACAGGGTCCAATCCTGCAGGCCTTACATGCATGGAACTCACATTAAAGTCATTGGAAGCTTTCACATGTAAGAATGTGGGTTTGGGGCCCAGAGAAAGGGCCCATTTTGAGATCTCAGGCTCTGGAGTGCCAATCCACACTGCAGTAAAAATGCCCGGATTCTGCAGAATCTCCTATCGCACTAGACGGTTAATACAGCAGGCCCTTGAATAACGTCGTTTTGTTATAACATGGATGAGATGCCTTAGCCATTGAAGTCTTATTTATATTCATTAGCACATGGAAAAATTGATTTTGTGATGCATTCTTTTGCTTATAGTCACAGGACCTGTACTCAATTGGCTGATAAGGCCAGTTGTTGGGGTGGAATCTGCATCCATCTAAAAAGTGAGCTTTCCAGGCTGGGGATGGTTGGGGGGGAGTTAAGAGATCAACTGAAAGACTTGCACACATGCATATGAGCATAATCAATGGACACAAGAAACTGGGGGGTAAGGGAGGAGGGGGGAAGGTCAAGGGGGAAAAAATGGAGACCTATCTATCACTCGTTGTAATACTTTAAGCAATGAAGCAAAATTAAAAAAAATAAAAATAAAAAGTGGACTTTCCAGCTTTGGCCAGTTGGTTAGAGTGTCATCCTGATATGCCAAGTTAGTGGCTTTGATCCCCTGTCAGGGCACATACAGGTATCAACCACTGAATTCATAAATAAGTTAAACAAATTGATCTTTCTTCCTCTCAAATTAATAAATTAAAACAAACACACATACACACACAAAAGAGTGAGCTTTCTGGAGTTTTATATTCTGAGGCACCTTCCCTCCACCCTAACTCTACCATTCAAGCTTGGTATCACAAGCAGGGAACTAGGGTACCACAGGGGAGATGAGAACATCTGATATCAGAGTCAGTATTTAATTTGGTGTTTTCTGAGAGGAATTGGTCTTGGATTCAACAACTATGAGGGGAAATGGAATTGTACTTAGAGAAAATTGCCCTGGATGAGGTAAGCTGGTCAGTCTTGGGAGGGTCCAGTTCTTCTGAATTAGATGTCTTAGTTCTGCCTACTCACATGTGAGATGGTCTTAGGGTACGAGTTGATCTCTTGTGAACAGATCAGGATCAAGTTGTTCTTGGTTCTGAAATGTTCTATTTTATCTGAGTCTGAACATTTTTTTAAGAACTTAAAGTACCACCTCCACCAAGAAGCCCTCTAGGAATGCTCTAGGCTTCCCTGTCTTGGCTTTCTCTCAGAGAATCATGGTGAGGGGTAGCTTTACCTGACCCACTTCTGGCTATAGATCTAGTGAGCCAGTGACCCTTGCATGTGTCCACTGATGTTATTACATGGGGTTCTGTGCACGAATTTGTGTACCTTGAAAGGAACGGTAGGCTGAGAGGCTATGGTGGGCACAAGGGTGGGTCTCAGCCCATTCTCCATGCCCCTGCCTGGCCCCTCCCACTGTGGCCCTCAGTCTCCTGTCTGCCAGCAGCCCCACTTTCTCCACTGCTCCCATGTGCTGATGGCACTGGCCGCTTGCACCCGCTGAATGTGTGGAGTGATTGGAGCTGGTGCTGGCAGTGGATATGAGTGGGGCCAGTGACGTCAGCAGGTGTTAGTGGCGGCTGCTGCCTAAGGAGCATGGGGAGGTAGAGAAGCCCTCAGGGGCTATCGAGGCCAGCAGCTGCCACTTGCACCCACTGACAGCACCCAGTGATTGGTGCTAGTGCTGGGCACCAGCAGCTGGTACAAGTGGTGGCTCTGGCACTGGCAGTGGGTATGAGTGGGTCTGGCACCAACAGCAGGTGGGACCACAGCCTGTGGGAGCAAAAAATTTTCAGTTACTTCTAGAGGCTCACCCCAATGACAGTGACGGGTACCCTGCCTTCATCTGGCACTCCTGCTCACCTGCTCCATCATCCTGCCATGGCTGATGCCCGCCATGTTCTGCGCATGCCCCCGGTGGTCAGCACATGCCATAGCAATTGGTTGTTGGGTTGTTTGATTGTTCTGTTTGGTCTGTTTGGATATTAAGGTTTTATATAGAGAGATTAGGACATGCAGACATTAGTCTGAAAGGGGAGGGAGGAATTTTCTCATAGAGAGGTAGTTCTCTGAGAGATGAGAACACTGTCTCTCTGAGTTTAGGGCTGAAAGAGCTGGGATCATGAAGACTTTGTAAGACTCAGGGCACACACAGGGTCAGTTTAGGGGCCAGGTGACAGAGGAACACAGAACTGGGGAGAGAGGCTCCTTTCTCCCAACTCCTCACAGGTCTCCATGGAGCTCTGATACTGAGGGTCCCCATGTGGGTTCCTGGAGAGGTCGATGAGCCAAGCAGAACCTCACTGGGGGTGCTGGGCCACAGGCTGTGGTCTGGACTCTGCCTAGGGGGCTGGGAAAGAAGAAACTCTGCAGACTTGTTCTGAAGCATGGGGGATACTCCGGAGACCTCCCTGACATACTGACAGAGGTTTTGAGGGGAGGCTGCAGTGCTATGAGAACAGATGTGGGCTCAGAGCCACACTCATTGCACATTAATGCTAACATAGATAATATTTGTATTCACACTCCCCGTAGAGAGAGGGCCACAAAGACTCAACATCTTTAAAATAAAAAAAAATAGTTCTGGGTGTAGTAAGTGGGAAGACTGGGCCTGTATGAGGGGCTGAAAAAGACTCCTGTCAAACTCACGTACCTCCTCTCATACACTCCTTCACACTTCTAACCACCCTTGATGCTAAGCACCTTCCCATAGGGAAACTTCCTCTGTTCTTTTAAATATTCATCCATATTTCCAGGGCTATTGACCCTGAACTTCCTGCTCCCGAGGGGTCTATATCAAATTCAGGGTTTGCTTCCATGCTATTTTATTATAGACATTTGTCCCATTGACACCATGGGACAAGTACCACCCATGCACTTAGGCACACATGCCTTATTTAGAGGAGTCACAGAGTAATTGTATTGATGCCTCTTAATATGTCTTGGTCTAGTACATGAGAAAGTAAAGAATCATGGGAAAGAGGACTGGTCTTGAAGTCACAAAACTAAGATGAGTGGCTCTGCCATTCTGGCTGGCAAGTCACTTGAACTAAATCTCAGGTTCATCCATCCGTGTGTGAAAGTCATTTATACTATAGATTTGCATTTTACATGTAAAATGCAAATCTATAGTATAAATGCATATTATATGTATTACATATTACTTTGTATATCTATGTGAATAGTTACATATTATATACACAAGTATATAATATTTATGTCTATATGGTAAATCTTTTATGTATAAACTTTGGGAAACTCTAAAGCACTGATCTACATGTGTATTTGGATCATAATTGTTGAAATAATGTGGTGCTCATAGTCCCTGTTATGTTTAGTATTGCTGGAGTATCATTCAGTGATGTTTGAATTGTAAACAAGAAGCCGTGTGACATAACACCTCCGCTGTTTTCAATGGACTGTCCCTTCTCCTCTTGGGGAAAACAAAAGTAACCAAGAGAATCATCTAGTATGCTGCTCTGTCTCCACCTTCCATTCACTATGTAGGCCCCGGAACAGAGAGCAAGGGAAGTCGATCAGCTGTAAAGGGAACGGTGACCTTCATTCATTTTTATTCTCTCTCTCTTTCTTGTGACTGAGGAACAATAACAATAAATTCTCTTCCCTTGCCTATTTCAAGACAGAGAGATTTTAAGGGTGTTTTATGACCTCAGCTTGTCTCAGGCCAATCCGCCCCCCTAGCGATGATGAAATAACCCTTAACGTCCATTAGTGTAAGTGAATGTTACTTTGTTAACTCCAATGGGGTCCAAATCAGTGTTGATTCTCCCTTTGGCACTGCCTTTTGGAGGATGCGGCCAGGTGTTCTCCCAGATGTGAATGAGAGAGAGTCCTGCCTCCCTCCCTCCCTCCCTCCCAGCCCCGAGACCAGAGCCTTCAGCTGCACACGTTCATGCCTGACTGGGAACTGCTCAAGTGTTCCTGAGCCAGGCACCCTGCTGCATCTAATAAAACCTCCCCTCCCCCTAGCCCGCTCTAGGAAAACAGACACAACAGTGACCGGGAGAGTCTGACTGTGGCCCTGGGTGTGCAGATGCAGAAGATGCTGGCGAACGTGCCTCTGGTATTTTTACGGAGAGAGAGAGGACTGAGCCTGCAGCCTGAATCTGTCACCGTTGACCAAGCTCCAGCATGCATACTCAGTGGTTCAGTCCTCTGCTTTCCCCACAGAGCGGCTTCTTGCACTGTGTAGCTCAGCCTTTTTCCTGGCAGGGTGTGGACTAGGGATCCAGTGTGCCAGCATGACTGTGTATATTGGTGAGTGGGGAGAGAAGGAAGTAGAAACAAAGCCATCAGATGCTAAGGCACAGAGAGATAAAAACTATCGTGGTTTGACCCTGGCTGGTGTGGCTCAGTTGGTTGAGCATCATCCCATGCACCAAGAGGTTACTGGTTTGATTCCCCATCAGGGCACATGCCCGAGTTAAAGGCTCAGTCCCCAGTAGGAAGCATGCAGGAGGCAGATGATAGATGATTCTCTCTCATCATTGATGTTTTTCTTTCTCCCTCTTCCTTTCTCTGTCTGTAAAAATCAACAAAAACATGTTTTAAAACAAAACAAACAAATAAACAAGCAAACCTACCCTGGTTTGGCACTCAGCTCTTCAGGGGGCACTGGGGCAGAAAGGCGGTATCCAGGAGTCAGAGGACCCGAGATTCAGCTCTGACTGGAGTATCCCCTAGAAATTACTAACCGTCCTATCTCTCACAGTCTTGACCTGCAGAATGTAAAGCGATGCTTGTCCTACGTCCTTTCCAGAGTTGTTGGAAGTTCTCAATGGCAGCTTGCCTTTGTACGGAATTGCTTCATAGTTTACAAAATGCACATGAAAGGAACAAGAGCAGTAGTATCTTCCAAAGCTTGTGCTGCTGATCCCCCGAATCAGAATGCACCATGAGGCTCCTCTAATGGACACTCAGGTTTGGACACATGGCCCATAGTAAGGCAAGAAGATGCTCCGTCCTGGGGCTTTACTCTGGTTCACGGGCCGTGTGCGAGCAGATTGCAGGAGAGCTTGATCACCCATGGACCTGCCCCGAAGAGACTGTCTCTGAGCGCCTATTCTTCCTGAGGCCTGGGGTTCCATCTTCCTCTGTTTCTCTAAGTCTCAGTATTATTTGAATGAATTTCCTTTTTGGCATAAGTGAGACCCAAATCTTGACCGAGGGAACTTCTAAGCTTTCTCAGCTAGAAAGGTTTTACCCTTGTGACTTAGCCTGCGTGGGGGAAGTTTTTCCTGTGACCCTGGGTTTGGTCTCAGTTTGGACTTAGTAGGAATGGTATCTCCCACTTTGAGCAAAGGAGATGATATCTAGTGGGGGCCTCTGGAGAAGTCCTTGGTATCAGTTTGTAACGTTTCTGGCATGTTGAGCAAATAACCACTGTGCAGCTCAGCCATGTTGGAGCTTCCAGACCTGCAGGACAGATACGATTAAGATTACAGGTTCTGGAACCAGTTGACCTGGTTTCCCATGCTCTGTGGCTTACAACCTGTGTGACCTCTTGGTCTCAGGCCACAGTGTTTTAGTTTCTTTGTAAAATGGGGACAATCATAGTTCTATGTCACAGGCCGTTATAAAGATGGATGAGTGAAGACGCATGTGCAGAGTGGTGCTTGGCACAAAGTACATGCTCAGTAAATGTTAGCTATTATTGTTATTATCCTGCTACTGATCACTCCTCCGTTACTACTGAGGAGGCAAACCCAGAGGAGAAAACCCAAAGCTGGGCTTACAGAAACACAAAAACATTTAAAAAAAATCAAAGAATGAAAAGAAGAAACTGCTACATGCAGATACCTAGGGAGATGTGCTCATGGCACAGTGCTCTTTGCTGGAGGAAAGATTTCTTCATAATGTTGACTCTAACCTGGGCTGTTCCATCCATCAGTGGAGACTTTTTTAGTCAAGCTTTCCCTCACTGTCAGGGAGACAGCCACACTCGAGCTGATATGCTGCACGCACAGATTGTGTCCTGAGAATTTTGCTCCCCTGGGTTCTGCCGAGCTGGCTGTGAGCACCCAGGGCTCTCCTGTTTGTGAGAGCACTGGGCTACGCTAAGGCCTTCCGGACACCTTAGAGGGCATGGGTATCGGTGACAGATGGCGTGCGTGCCCCCCAACACCCATGTACAACATGTTTGCTTGCCCAACAATGACAAACTGCTCACCTTGGCAAAACAAGCATGATATTCATTGGGAGCCTTGCTTCTAAGAAAGATAAATCCCGCTGTCACTGCACACAGAGATAAGAGAGACCGGATGACAGGTTTTCATTGATAAAAGATTCTCTCTGTATTTTAAAAGAATTTACTCTCTTCCCCTCTACTGATCCTCGCATGAGTTAAGGTGGAGATACACTATCTTTCAAGTTTGTGTCAGAATGTGTTATTACTGCGGGTGGCAGTGACTCAATTGCTTCATTTAATGATTTGATTCAAGTGGAATGTCGCCTGCACATGAGCTGCAGGGCCCAAACAAGTACGACCCTGGAATTGAGAATCAAGACCAGAAGCATTCCTGGTTGGAAGGGAAACTGACAAGAGTTAACCTAAAACGGGAGAGATTAGCTCTGCTGTGAAAATCTTCCTAGAAATTCATCTTCCCTAAGAAAGGTTTTAAAATTTGCTGCCAACTAGGGTTTTTCTGAAATTCTCACTGGGGAGACACCATTGTATAATAATTAATATAAGATAAACAGTAATCTACTTAATTACCACATGAGGTGACATCTCAACAACAAAGTTAAAAAAAAAAGGAGGGAGAATATAAAGGATGAGAGAGTAGTTATTTGTCAATGTCCTGTCTGCAGCGCCGTGGCAAAGATAAAAGTTCTGTTCCTCTTGGTAGGTCTACACCTGAGCGAGCAGGCGCAGTCCTTACAGATTATCCTATGCCAAGAAACTTCTGATCTTAATTTGGGCTCCCAGGTCAACTGTTGTATTGGGGAGAAACTGTATTGACCAGCTGACATGAATGTTTTAGTCTGTGTATTGCTTTTAATTATTAACAGTATATTAATCCTCCTAACAATCCAAAGAGATAGGGACTTTTATTAACCCCATTTTAAAGTTTAGGAAACTAAGGTCCCGATATGTTAACTTATCTTTACAGCCTTCTGGAGTGGAAGACTTTATTGTTTCTGTTCCATAGATGAAAACACTGCAGCTCAGCACACGGTAGATAAGAAGTGGGTTCTGGCCTCACAGTCTTGAATCCCAAGCTCCTTCGCCAACTGCTGAGGTGGCTGCAGGAAGGTACTGCTGGCAAATCATATTGTTCCACAATAGCCAAGGCAGCATTTCTGCTCTCATGTGCTCTGCTAGAAAACCCCTGCCCCCCTCCTCTTGAACCTGGGAAAGACTTTGGGTCTGCCTCTGGGGATCTGATGTGCTAGAAGTGAGGCTGCGTGACTTCTGAGGGTAGGCTGTGAAGATGATACAGCTCTCACCAGGTCCTCCCTCCCTGGGGATCTTCCCCCTCAGGAACCCAGCTACCATGCCATGTAGAAGCCTTCACAGAGCAACCACATGGAGAGGGCCCATGAAGGGGGACGGAGGCTCCCAGCTGACTGCCAGCACCAAATGCCAGATGTGGGCATGAACAAGGTTTCACATGATCCCAGCCCACAGCCTTTGAGTCATCCAGGGGAGACCCAGTCATTGTGGAGCAGAGATGGGTGGTCCTTGCTGTGCTCTGTCTGCATCTCTGAGCAAAAAATCTACAGGCTTCTTTCCATTGCATGTCTGGGGGAATTTCCTCTAGAGCCAGAGTAATTGGAACAGCACTGCAACCCTGCAATGTCAGTTTTCTTATCTACAAAATGGGAATAATAGCAGTGCCTATCTCATGGGTGGCTGGGAATGGCTCAGCACACTTCCTGGGCATAATAACTAAAGCTTACAAGGCACTTACTGGGGGCCAGCAGGGTCCTCGGAATTTACATATGTTAACTTTAAATCCTTACCACAACCTTATGGTGTGGGTGGTACTTAATTTCTTTTAATTGCGGTGAAACGGACATGGCATGAAATTAACCATTTTAAAGTGAACAAGTCAGTGGCATTTAGTACATTTGCAATGTTGTCCAACCACCACCTCTATCTAATTCCAAGGCATTTTCAACACCCCAAAAGGAAACATGGGTGCTACTTTTAAATCCATTTTGCATATAGGGAAACTCAGGCAGTCAGACAGGGAGTAAGGGCAGGTTTGGGACTAGGACACACTTGGACTCCTGGTATCTGTGGTCTTTGCCACCACTCGACACTGACACCACTCATAAATGTTAACTGCTTGAAGGAAACACTTGCCCATCGCGGCACAGCTATCACGTGGTTCATCTCAGATCACTCTGTTCCCCACACTTGTGCTTTTTCTGCTGAGATAAAACTTAACATCAGGTTTATTAATCCAGTTTCACAAATCGCTGCCATACGGACACATCTAGTCAAATGTTCAGGGCCTGAGCTCCCTAGGAACTCTTCTGAGGGTCAGACCTGGAGCCTGAACAACACTCCCCCACCCTCAAAGGTGCAGACATCCATAGAAGCCGCACTTGAAATGGCCCGCTCTGCTAAGCATCCCCATTGCAACATGGATCTATCTGGAGTGGAAAGTATGCGCTACCACCCTGCGGTGAGACGGCTGTTTGGCAGAGAAAAGAATCTCCGGTCCTAAAGTCATAATTCTTTTATTCTGTGGTCTACCAAAATATTCGGATAATCACTCTAGCGGGGGCCATCTAATCGGAGGCGTCCCAACCCACAGTGGTTTTTCTGTAGCTGCATAGACTCTGCATGCATAGTGAGATTTATTGTCCTTGGCCCAGGAAACTGAAATGTGTGCTGCCCTCGTAAGAATAGTCTTCAGGCTCAGTGTATATTTGATTGCCTTTTCTTTCTTTTGCTGTGTTGACACATGTTAGTAGCACAGGATTCTCTGTGCTATTGCCACATGAGGTGAGGCCCAGGTATGAGGCAGATTCGAGGAGCTGTGAAAGGTAATGGGTATAGCAGGCAGGCCCTGTGAGGAGACAGAAAGCACACCAGCTATGGAACACAGATTAAAGCCAATTTTGACTGGCACTCGGGTGGAAGCTGCTTTACACAGGTCTGGGAGCCCCCCTAAAGCCCACCAAGAATCGAGGGGGGTGCCTACAAGTGGGATCAGCCTGTGAAGTATTAAGGCTCATGGAAGGTAATGCATGCTACTGATGTCTGGGCTGACAGGGGAGTGGGGTGGAAGCTTTGCTACTTCGTAACCTTGGGTCTTGTACATGGACCATCTATATGCCACGTGACAGGGAAAAGGACGTCTGGGGTCCTAAGGGCAGGCACTCAGTGTGCTAAGAATAACCATGATGCATGTTCTGCGGGGAGATGCCACTATTAATCCATCAGCAGCGAGGCCTGAGCTCTCGGTGGCTCTGCTGTTTCTAGCAGCTGGGGGCCTGCCCTGTGCCATCCAGCACCAGCTGGGCAGAGAGGCAGGGGCAGAGATGTGGGAGTAAGTCGGGTCCTGCTTTGAGTCCTGGCCATGTCACTTATTACTTGTGTCACTAGCTCACAGTCTTCCTGAGTCTGGATGGGGGGCTCATAATGCTGACGACGACTGTTTTGGAAATGGGACAGGAAGAAGGTCTGTGAAGTATACTGTGTGCAGTGGGTACTCAGCGTGGCCAGCACATAGGAGACAGTGGAGACCCCTTGGCCATGAGTGGGCAAATCAGCCAGGCCACGCACTGTTAGCGCACCCTGCCCTGACCGCTGGGCCAGGCAGAGACTTACTGATGATGTTGAGTTTATAGGAACTTTTAATTCAGGATGTGAATCAATACCAATGTTTTATATTCTGGTGTCAACTAGCCGCGGCTCAGTCACTCTGTCAATCCAGCTTGCGTTTGCCATTTTGAGACAGGGCTGGCGTCACCTGGCTTAATTCTGGCAGGTAACCAGCACAGTCGCCCATTGGAGCTGCAGCTTCGTGATGGAAAAGTATTTCATTTTAGCTATGAAATTAACACAGAGAATACAGCTGCTCACCCAGGCAGTGGCAGTGTATGTTAATTTGATTTATATCCATGCGATGTACTGTGCCTAATGTTGAATGCCGAAAGGCCCAGTGAGGCTGACACCGGCATCGTAAATGAGAAGGCCCATTATGGGCAGGCCTCACAGGTATCAGCGCACCTTGTAGCAAATAAAGCTGCGGGAGCCAGGTCTGTGCCAGAGAAGCTACAGGGAGTTTCTATATGGCATGGATGAGGCCTGCGCTTTCCCAAACAAAGGAGGTGGCTGTCCGGGAGGTCTCCATCAGGTTTCTCATCACTTGTCTGTCTGTTGGCATATCCAGGGCATTGCTCTCAAGATTCTGCAGATGGGGACTGGTTTAGGGCTCCCATTTGGCTCATGGCACGCTCTGCTTGGAGAGAAAACTTCAGTTTCCCCTGAAGGAGAAAGGGAGAGGTATCCCTGCTCCCCAGCTAAGCAGGCTCCCTGACAAAAAACTCTATGTCAACTGATACCCACGTGAAATGCACATGGAAATGAAGGCACGTGAGTGTGCCTCTGTGGTGTGTGTGTGTGTGTGTGTGTGTGTGTTGTACTAGTATAGTGTTTATTGTGTGTGTGGTATATATTTGTGGGTGTGTGTGTATAGGGAATGTGGTATGTGTGTGCATGGTGTGTGTTGTATGTGCGTGATGTATGTGTTTGGGTTGGGTGCGTGTGTGGGTTTGGTGGGTCTAGTTCTACACACTTTGAAACAATACTGTGTAGTGACATAGATTCATCATAGGCACCTCTGTTTTTAGTCAGACCCCTTTCCTTTCTCACCTTGTTACATGATCATAACACTATCACCAGGTAGAAATCATAGAAAGTAGAGGGGAAAATCATTCATAATTCTATCCCCCCACAACTGTTGTTATTTTGCGATCTCTTTTTTAAAATATATTTTATTGATTTTTTACAGAGAGGAAGGGAGAGGGACAGAGAGTCAGAAACAATGATGGGCGAGAAACATCAATCAGCTGCCTCCTGCACACCCCGTACTGGGGATGTGCCTGCAACCATGGTACATGCCCTTGACCAGAATCGAACCTGGGACCTTTCAGTCCTCAGGCTGACGCTCTATCCACTGAGCCAAACTGGTCAGGGCTTTTGCGATCTCTTTATTTGCCTATCCACATGAATAAAGAGCTTCTTTGGAATCACCAGTGGTGGTTCCATGTTATAACTTTCTATACTGCTACATTGTCTTAATAGCTATCGTGTTTAATGGCTGTATAATATTCCACCCAATGCTGTGCCATCACTTAAATGCACGTGGTTCTATTTATGTGGCTTTCAAGCTTTCAGTATAATAAATAACACCATTTGAATGCTCCTCATTCCATTAGGCCTGCCCCCATCACATCTTTTACTCTGAGTTTGCACAGTGTCATTAGTTGTAGCTGGAGTGGCTCATCTCTCAGTATCCACAGGTTCTACAGGGATGAGGAGACCCTTGGCACACACAGAACATATTTATCAGGCCTCTGGTGGGAACAGCAACAGGATGGATATCCATCTAAGCATGGCACCAGCCACCTTCATTGCCACTTCCCCAGAAGGGTGCAGCTGTGCCCACCCCACCCCATGCCAGCCTGGTGCACTCATACACAGAATCATCACTGATTCCCAGAGGCATCTTTCCTTTTTATCTCAAGATGAGCAGGATCTTCCCAGAGTGGTTATAACTTGCTGAAAGGATTGATTTTTCGGGCTTCCTAGCAAGAGTAGACTTCTTAAAGGATCTGTGTTTGGGGCTGAGCCCCTTTGGGATTGTGGTCCTGAGGACTTTGTATAGGTTTTGCTCTACAGGAAACTGACTCTCTCCCAGCCCCCATCACACCGTCCTCTGTTGGGTCTGCACGCACATGCTGCCGTGCTGCACTGTTCCTGAGACTTCCTATTGCATCCTTTGTCCTTCCTCCCAAAGCCTCTCTGCCTTGTCCGTTTTCTAGCCCCAGTCTCTCTGACCATCCCACCGTCTGCTGTAACCCGACCCCAAGCTGGTACCTCCTCACCCGTCATCTCTGTGCCCCTTCCCTATCTGTAATGTCACTGATCTCTGAAGTCAGCAAGTTGTGTGGGGATTATTTTCTGGTAGGGAAATAATCTGTAACAGGGTAGGCCCATGTACGCTGGAGACATAGAAACTTCAGAAGGGAGACTATAGCAATGATGCCTTTCCACCACTTCCAGTGTCTGCCTTGCTCTTAACACAGGATCCGGGGGAGCTGCCCTGACTGGGAAAACTGACCCTCCATACCTCTTTGAGAGAATCTAGCCCTGATTCCTTTTCATTGGCCTGGGAAGTTGATGATTTTGGGCTTTATACCCTCCACCTCTTCTTCTTTCAATCTTCTTTCTCTCTCTTACTGGTCTTTTCTCACACCCAATGCCCTTTCCTTAGGAAATGCTCTCTCAGGACAGTCTAGCTGAAGTGCATACCTTACTGTGAATGAAGGGGTGTCCTTAAGTTTCATGAGCAGGCAGGGTGGTGGCTACAGGTTGTCTGGTCACATAGAAATGAGTTCAAATTCTTACCCTGCAACTCACGAGTTGTTTGGCTTCACTTTTCCAAACTTCAGTTTCCTCATCTGTAAAATGGGAGTAATACCTACCTCAGATGACATAAGACATGTATAGTATTTAACAAAGTTCCTCACTCATAATTATATTCATTGGTTTGGATTATTTTTATTAGAACCTTAGTACTGTTTGGGGAAAGAAAATATGTAAAGGGATTTTAAGCTTGAGCAGCAGACTTTGAAGCACAAGTGTGTGTGTGTGTGTGTGTGTATGTGTGCACGCGTGTGTGCGTGAGTGCGGGTGCATGTCTATCCATGGATGCATTAATGTGTAGTGATTTGGAAAATCACTGACGCAAATGCAGGACCACAAAGGGAAGAAGATTCTGGGATTTAGGGGTTCCAGGGTAACTGAATTGAGAGTAGGTTAATCTAGTCCAAACTTTGAGGCAAGGGGCTATAGCCAGAAGGTCAAAGCCCCCTTGCATGCTGTGCTCTGTACATAAGCATACTGTCCTAAACTCTTCCCAGCAAAAATGTGCACATGGAGTGCTCGTGTATGAGAACAAAGAAAAACAAAAAAATAAACAAAAAGGAAGCCAGAGGCTCTTAAATTTTTTTTGCAAACCCTTAATAGACTCCTTCATCCTTTCCTATAATTTCTTTCTGCTGCCCTCATGGTGTAATTCCCCTCACCACCTCACCCTCATGAGGTCGCCAGGGATTTCACTAATAGCAAATAGAAACTGAAAAGGTGCATGCTTGTGCAAAATGCGCGTGCACATGTATGAGTGTGCTTGTGTTTATAGTGCATGTATACACACATGTGTCTGCATGTGTGTATAAGCAAGCATGTGTGTGTTGGGTGTGCGTGAGCCTCCTGGCCTGATTTACCCTGGCCTCCTTCTCTTAATGATGGCTTTTGACCTGTGTCAAGGACCCGCAGGGGATAAGAGAGCCAGGAGGGGGCTTGGTGAGAGAAGATGGAGAGTAGGCTCCCTGGGAGATGAAACTCATGCAGCACACTGGGGGTTTTTGTTCCATTAATTTTTATTGGAAGAGGCACATCTCCTGCTGCTTTAGACTGCCTCTCCCTCAGGCACAAAGCCAACTGTGTGTGCTCCTGCAAGTGCCTCTTTTGCAAATAACTTGGGGAAGAAGAGGCAAGGCTGAGATAGCTGCATCCAACATGGAACTGATAGTAAGACCCCAGCTTACTCCTGGAAGGGGAGGACTGAGGGAGTGAGAAGAAATGAGGGGCCAGGGGGCAAACTGCATGCACTCCATTAGTCAGAAGCACAGACCTGCCTGAGTGGGGGAGGGGGGGAGTAGACGTAGGAGTGAGTTGACCGACATCATGAAGTTGAACTTGGTCTTATGGTTCATCATTTTCCTTGAACCAGACCCTTTGGCATTTGTTTTTTACCAGGCTGAGCATCACAAAGAACAGGGGCAATGACCTTTCTTAGTGGGTCCCTTTCTTAGTGTCTCATGTATAGGAGGGTTCACTTACCATTTTCTGGTGGTGGTGGTGGGGGGTGTAGGCCCAGAGAACATCTGAGATGCCTGAGCAATCTGTATGTGACAGAGGGGGCTGTCCTGGACTGCTGACCCCTCGTCCTAAACTAGTCCTTAATAAGGCCACGAATTTAGTTCACCTCTCTCAGCCCCCTCGTGCCTCTCCTCTGGGAGCACGCCTCTGTTGTGGGGTTTTAGCTCCTGGCAGCACTTTGGCTGGCATAGAGCAGAATTCCCTCCACATTCATCAAATGCCTCCAGCCCATTGGCCCTCATTTCCTACTCCTTTTCTCCTGTTTACCCTGCTCCCATCATAATAGTCTCTGCTCATTGATGTTTGAAGGTATCAGGTTTACTCCAGCCTGTGGGTCTTTGTATTGGCTGTTCCCTGTGTCTGGAATGCTCTTCCCCTGCCCACATCTCATTTGCAGCCAGGCTGCCCTGTTTAAATAGAAAATCATGCTACCCCAATACACACATTCACACCAGGCCTTTTACTTTACTTGCCTTTTCCTTCATAGCATTCTAACATATTATGACATTTACTTTTATTTGTCTTTTTGTCTGTTTATTGTTTATATCTCCTCTCTCCTTAAAAAACGAAGCCATTGAGGGCAGGAATCTTGGTCCATTTAGTCAGCTGATGCATCCTAAAGGTATAGAGTTGTAAATTGCTTGGAAATATTTCACATTTTGGTGAAATTAAGCAGAAAGGACTTCTGGTAAAGTTAGCACTAAAATGAGAGAAAACTGGTCTTAGAGCATTTCCCCAGATTCCAGCAGTGGAGTGTGTTATGCCGGAGTTGTGCTACTGTAACAGCAACAATAATACACATATGTAACAGTAAGCATGTGATGCCTAACCATTGTGTAGTGCTCTACAGATGTTACACACCTTGTAGCGGAACTTCCCAATGATCCATTGAGAATGACAAGGTAGATAGATAGCTCACTGTCGATTATAAATGAGCAAACAGCCTCAGAAAGCTTAAGTGGTGGACTTCAGGTCACACAGCTTGTGAATGATATAGGTGGAGCTCCAAGCCTGTTTGTCTGATTGCTGGACCCTCCATTTCCACCCCCCTCCCATTCACAAGGACTGACTTCCATATATAGCCTGTTCTTGGCAGCCCCTTAGAGCCACTTCAGTGTTTCCAGCCTGAGTGGCTGGGGTGAGGAGTAGAGGCTGAGAACAGAAGGTTGAACTTGTACCATGGGTTTGCCCAGAGGAAGGCTATCAGCTGGAGCTCTTCATATCTACATGCAGGATTTGAGAATAGAGCAAGGTGGACTTGTCTGTAGAGGTTTTGTTAGTTTTTTAATTGCATTAACCACACAATTCATGCAAGGAGTGTTGACTGGGGAGCACCATTGTGGAAGGTGGGCAATGTTGCCTTCAACCATCTGGGTTTGTCTGGGACCTTTTGTGTGTGTGAGAGAGAGAGCGTTCTTTGAGTAGTGGTTCTCAATGGGGATGATTTTTGGGACATTTGGGAATGTCTGGGAATAGTTTGGTTGTCCAGCTGTGGAGGGGGTGCTACTGGTACCTTGTGGCCGAGGCCAGGCACGCTGTTAAACACCAAGGAAGCCCCACAGCAGAGAGTTATCCAGCCCCCAGTGTTCATGGTGCCAAGGTTGAGATCTCTTGCTTTACAGAGTAAGGTGGGAATGACAGTCTCTGGCCCCCCTTATGCTGTTGTTTTTCTGAATCTCTAATTATGCTCCCCTAGAAGGAGTAGAGTGAGGGCTAGAAATCTGTCTTTAAAATGACTCTTTCTTGGGCATTCATTGGCAGAGGGAACAAAGAGTTATAATTTCTCCTGGCCTTCAGCTTCCCACCTGCAGCAGCATCACTCATGTTCCTGCCTGAAGGTGGAGACCCGTGTTGGACTGTTGATGTGGGCCTGTAGTTTTTAGACACCCTTCCAGCATCAGGATAAGCTGGTAAGCAATCAGAGGGCTCTTTGCTGTCAGTTGCCTAGAAATCCAGGGCATTGCAAAACCCAAATGAACTCCTGGGCCTAATCTGGTACTCTGGTACTGCTGGAATGCCCTGGGATATTTGTTCTAACTCATCCAGTTGGTACTGAAATACTTTCCAAGTGAAAGATAGCCCTGTCAAGTACTACTCTGGAAATTAGCACATGCCTGCCAGTGTTTACTTCCTTTACCAATAAAGTCAAGTTAGAATTTCTTCCCTATACACAATGCTCTTCATTTCTTGGAGAACCATCCTGGATAATTGAGTGTTAGATGTACATACCTGTTTACAAATATAATTTTAACAGAGCATTCAGATAAGAAAAGAAGAAAATAGCTTAAAAGATTACTTATTCCTACACTGTAACTTAATAGCAGAGGAAACAGAGAACCTTAGGCAATTGAAATGATTTTCTGAGACTCCGGGACCAGGCCTGGAACCATGGTATGGACACTAGCTAGCTGAAGATAAACAGACTATTAGAGTTACTAGGATAGAGGAAGTCCTTGTTTGGGTGAAAGATTTTGTAGGTTGTTAAGTTTATAGATCTGAGCATGTCGGGCACCATTCCTGTCACAGAGATGTAGGACTTAGGCCATGCCTCTTGCATAAGAATGCTGTATCTTCTAATTAAGGTCTTTATACTGTCTGGCTTTCCTCCTAGTTCTAGGGAACCGATGCTTTAATTTCTTTCATAGGCTCTTCTTCCAGCGGTCCTCACATTCTGGAGTTCCTTGGGGTTAGCTCTTCTCCTTTGCATTTTGCGTGTTCACTTTAGATGACCTCACCTTCTCTCTTGCAGCCAGTTGCCCATAGAGCCCATATCTTTTTTGGTGATGCATGCCCATTCTATCTCCAGCCCAAGGAGTGTGTATGTGGGGGCAGTTCTACTGAGGCTAGAATTTTAATGATGAGCTTTCTGGCAGTGACATCCCAACTGGGTGAGTGTCGGATCTTCCTTACTGGACCCTGAGCTTCATCAGGCTCTTCATTTTTCCAGACTTTAACACAATGTCCAACAACTTAATACGTAATGAATGAATGAATGAATGAATGAGTATATAAGGGGGATTCAGAGTTGCTGAATTTATATGAAAAGTTTCCAGTACTAGTAGGCTGTGGACCATCTAGAGGTCTTTTTTGTTTGTTTGTTTTTGCAGTTAGTATACTGTTTTGCTCTGTTTGTGCTGCTATAACAAAAGCACCATGGACTGGGTGGCTTATAAACAACAGAAATTGTTTCTCATAGTTTTAGGGGCTAGAAAATTCAAGATCAAGGTGCTGGCAGATTCATTGCCTAATGAGGAACAATGCCCTATTCCTAGATGACTGTCTTCTTGTTGTGCCTTCACATGGTGGAAGGAACAAGGAAACGCTGGTGTCTCTTTCATAAGGACACTAATGCCATTCACAGAATTCTACCCTCATGAGCTCATGACGTCCCAGAGGCTTTCCCTTCCAATACCACCACATGGTGATATGTTTTAACATAGGAATTTTGGAGGGGCACAAACATTCAATCTATAGCAGATGCCAAGGCCTCACTACAAATCAGGATTTTAGGATGTGGATTCTGAACATTTGTGGTTATAGGAAGCTCTGCTGAGGATTTTGCCTGTTCAGGTGAAGAACCAACAACTAGCAAATTATCTACTGGGTGCTTTGTTTTTCTGTGAGAACACAGCTTCAGTATTTAGTAAGAAAATAGGAGTCTCTTTATATTTATTATATATATTCTGCAGCACATCTAAGGTAAGTGTTGCTTTATGATCAAGAGTTATCAGCCTTTACTCAAGTGACATAGAGTTTTGCTTTCACTGAAAGTATATATCTGAGTCTTGCATATTTTTTAAGTCTAGGTTCTTTATTGTTTAATGTATTACATAAGTCTCCTTTTCCCCCCATTGACCTCTCCCTGGCCACCCCCAACTCCCAACACATGCTTTCAATACCCCCTTTCCCCCTGCCCTGCTCTTGAGTCTTGCATTTTTGCTGACCCACTAATGTATGAGAGTCTTGGATACCCACTTAGTTATTATTAAAAATAAAATATTGATTCATTTAATTGTTTTAGATGCAGGATTACAGTAATGAACAAAATAGACAAATATCTCTGCTTTCACAGAACTTACATTCCTTGCAGAACACAGCCAATACACAATGATACAAATTTCTCTTTCTCTCTCTCTCTCTCTCTCTCTCTCTCTCTCTCTCTCTCTCTCTATATATATATATATATATATATATATATATATATATATATACACACACACACACACACACATACACATACACATACACATATACACATACACCCAAGTGACTGTTACAACACAACGAGCGGAATGACTGATCACTATGATGCGCACTAACCACTGAAGAGCAGACGCTCAATGCAGGAGCTGCCCCCTGATGGAGAATAGAGTGTAGGAAAGCAAGAATAGAAATTGAGACACCACAGTGTGCTCCCATAGTGGGAGTGCTGCTCAGCCAGAAGCTGGGTTCATGGCTGGCAAGTACAGTGGCAGTGACGGGAAACTCTCCTGCCTCTGCAGTAGCTTTAAGGAGGTGTGAGCTGAGCATTAAGGAGCAGCAAGCTGATGGTAAGGAGTGAGCAGGTGGGCAGTTAGGAGAGAGCAGGCGGGCAGTTATGAGCAATCTCAGATTACGAGAGGGACATTCGATTGCCAGATGTCCGACTGCAGGGATTGGGCCTAAACTGGCAGTTGAACATTCCCCAAGGGGTCCTGGATTGCAAGAGGTTGCGGGCTGGGCTGAGAACACACTCCTCACCCTCCCATGCACAGATTTTGTGCACCAGACCTCTAGTGATACATAAGATTAGATGGTGATAAAGGCTATATTAATTATCTATTGCTATGTAATAAATTACCCAAAACTTTGAGGCTTAAAGAAACAACAACAAAATTTTTTTTTTTATTTACTATTGGTCAGGAATCTGGGAGTGGCCTAGCTGGTTGTATTTGGATTAAAATCTCTCATGAGATTATAGTCAGATATTCACTGGGGCTGTAATAACTTGAAGGCTTGAATGGGGCTGATGGATCCACTTTCATGATGGTTCAGTCCTATGCCTGTTGCAGGAGGCCCTGTGGGCCTCTCCATAGAGTTGCTTGAGTGTCCTCCTGACATGGCCGCTAACTTCTAAACCCAGGGCAAGTGATCCAAGAGTGAGAGAGTGTGTTAGGAGAAAGCCACAATACCTTTTAAAGACCTATTCTTAGCAGTGATACAACATCATTTCTACCACATTCTGTCAAAATGAGTCAAAAGCGAGTCACTAAGTAAAGCCTATACTCAGGAGGAGAGAAATGAGACTCCCCTTTTTGAAGGGAAGAATACCAGAGAATTTTCCATGTACTTAAAACCACTATAGAGACTAATGGAAAAAGATCAAGTAGAGAAGGGAGAATGGAGTGCTGATGGAGGGTAGGTTGTCATCTTAGATGGCTGCCTGGGGAATGCATCACTGAGAAGGTGAAACTTGAGTAAATATCTAGAGGAGGCTAGTGTGATTGGAGGAGAGTGGCAGGAGGGTGAGTTAGCAGGAGATAAAACCAGAGGGGTAGTGGGGTGTGTGGAGCAGATGGGAAAGGGCTTTTTAGGATGGTGTTAAGATGTTGGCTTTTACTTGGAGTGAAATGGGGGTTAATGGAAGCTTTTGAGGGTGATGATTTTTTCTGTTCTGTGGAGAATAGAGTGTAGGAAAGCAAGAACAGAAATAGGGAGACAAGTTAGAATTTCTTAAAATAATCTAGGTGAGAGAGGATCATGGCTTGGCTTTGGAGGGGATTTGTGTGGGGATGAATAGCAGATGTGGTGAAGGGTGACTGCATTCTGCATATATTTGCAGGTAGTGCTACAAGATTTGCTGATAGATTGGATGTGGGGTGCGAGCAAAATAAAAAGTGAAAGGGATCACTGCAAGGGTTTTGGCTTGTAGAACTGAAAGAATTGAATTGCCATATAGTAAGATGTTAAGTAGTTATCATCCATCTCAACAAGTTTGATGTACAAATCTCATTAAAACTTCTTCAATGATAATGAGCATTTTTTACTTTGTCATTTTAAAACCAGCAAAAATACTCAAAAGTAAACAATGATGATTGAATCCTCTGGCATCTATCTTTCCAATTAATACCCAAAGAGTTTAGAAAAGACCATGGACTTGATGAATTTTATAACCATCATTGTTGGTAATCTAAAAGAGTAAGGAAAATGGTTATTAACAGTGTCTATAAATGCTTGGAGTTCCTGAAAATAGTGATCATAACTTCAACAATGAACTACAAGGAGATATCTCTGATAGAAAAGTAATCAATGTAAATGAGAAAAAGAAATTTACACAAAAGACTGCCCCGTACGCAAAACAAACTAGAGAACTCTTGCTCATTCAGATGAACATTCTCATTTTAAACATTTGAAAATTTGTTTTTCATTCAATAAATATTTATAGATCACCTAATATGTAGTAGGTGCTGTTCAAGGTTCTGATCTAAGGCTGAAATATTAGGTTGAACCACATGAAGCTGGTCTACCGAATGGCAATTTTGTGTTGTGCAAGATAATATTTTATGAAAAAAAAATTTGTGTACAGGTTGATTGTTCTAATTAACATGTCATTTTACCATGTATATGTCTGTTGATAATCAATATTTTAATGTCTATTTCTCCTGCACTCTCTTTGGGCCACTTACAATGTTTTACTTCTTTTAATAACATAGTCATCCTTCTTTCTGTCTTTTTATACCAGTCACACCTGCCTGTTGTAATTTAAACTTTATTCCCTCTTTTCCTGTCCTCTTTGTAAATGGAGCACAGCTGTTTCCTGTCACCTGTGTGTCCAGTGTCCTTTCATGTACTTGAACCCATCTGTAAGGTTGTATTATGAGCTATTACTAGGCCTGAGGATATACTTTATAACTAAGCACATCACCTCCCAGCCATTTTTGCTATCAGTTTAGTGTATTTAAGACCCGTCTCAACCAGTTATAGCCAGGCTCTGACCCCCAGCTGTGTGGATCTTGCCTAGTTATGCTGTCTTGCGTGTAACACTTGTGACAAGCTTAAGCTGGGTTAATTGTGTCCCCCACCTTGAGGGCAGGTTCAGCCAAGGCTAGCTCATGTGATGACCATCATTTGATAATGTTCTTCAATTTCTTATTTCGGAGCTGAATGTGTGTGATCCAAACCAGAACTCTCGCTAGGTGTGCAGGCAATTTTATTTTATATTGCAGTGAGAAGTGGTTGAGTTTCTCACTCCCCTTGGATTCACCTGCATTTTTTATGTCGATATAACATATGCTCAGCTTTGCACATCTCAGACACACAACATCTTATACCTCAGTTGGGAAGTTTCTCTCTTCCTATTATTTGGTTGCTCTGGTGCTCTGCAACTTTATTTTGTGTTGTCTCAGAGGCTTTCCTGAGCTGAGTGGCACAATTACATTGGAATAGCTGCAGGATGTGTCCATACTGGAGCGTGATAAGTATGCTATGTGAAGCAGGATGCCATTATTTTTGTCTGTCTTCCTTAATTAGTATTACACACAGCATGACTTGGGTCTGATCCATCTCCAGTTTATTGGAGAGTAACACCATGAGGTGGAAAGAATGTCTGTCGATATTAAGAAAAGGAATTTCTTTTGTGGTACATAAACTGCTAGATGGGTGGAGAGAGCATTACCCAGCACCTGCATTCTCAGAGATTGCCTGAAACCCGTCACATTGTTTCCCTCCCCTTTCTTTATCACATTTGGCTAGAGGCAGAGAGGCTGTCATTTACAATGTCTATTGTTTGATTGCAGCCATTGCCTTTAAAAATACAGGTCTGGAATGGGTGCAAAGGGGTAGGGAATGGAGACAGCAGACCCTCACCAGGCATGGGGTGATGACTCCATTCCAATCACATTTTCCTTTAATGTGGGTCCTGATGGGGCTTTCTCTCCTCTGCAAGTGCCATGCTGCATCTGGTGTAATGGCTGCACTTGATGGATAATTTATGCAAACAGAACCCAAACAAGAAGTCATTAAGCCACCCAACGAGGGTCCTTGACTTTTACAAAACCAAACAGTTATTCTGATCCTGATGAGTTTAATTTTACTTTGGATTGAGTACTGATGAATACATTATATTTAAAATAAATATTATATTATCAATATTCATAATCAAACTGTCACTTGGTATTTAATATATTTTTTAAAAATAGTGTTATGCAGAGCTTGCTTTACATAATGTCACAAAGTATTCATATTTAGACCTTAAATCTTGTCTTGAGTCTGTTTCTAATGGACTCCAACACAGCTAGATGTAAAAAGGAGAACCTATTATTTGGATATTTATAAATACTTTTACTTTTCATTTGTCTAGGCCTTCTCTTATATTTGTAGTTCTAGAATGCATGTAAATGTGAACTTGAGAATTGGATGCGCAGAAACTGTAAATCACTAGACAACATAAAGAATATTGATATTGAATATGATTTGGCTTCCTAGTGATTAAAATCCACTTACAAAGATATTAAAATGGAAAAAAATAAGGCTTTAGCATGCATCACATCATTGTTGTAACTCAAGCACCATGTAGGCATACAATGTTTGGATGTCAGTTTATATACTGTGTGGTGTTCTTGGTGCTTTCCAGATGCCCAGCAGTTTATTTTAGTAATTTTAATTTTATTAGAACAGCGTCCTGTGACTTGGTTGCTGTACGATATCTCTGGGAATGCTCATGTGAAAATCATTAAAGCCTAAATGTTCCTGGCAGGTAATCTCACCGTCTTTTCATCTTTCATCTCCAGGAAGGTGGCCCCTGTAGGAGATTGTTTAAAGGGAAAGAAACACTGTTCTACCAGAACAAATGACAATGCTGCATCCAGACCATCGCCTCCCACTTGGTGAAAAAAAAGAGAGGCTGTAAATCCATGGAGTGCAAACCTTCAGGCTTTACCTGTGGGGAGGATGTCCATCTCCCAGGGTCAGGTGCAACATGGCACAGTCCTCAGGGCCTTTCAGCCC